>CABPRJ010000970.1:998513-1032825 GCA_902439185.1 Cinara cedri | reverse complement strand
GAAAATTTACATTTACATAGAGATCTAATTTATTTATCGTGAGGTATTTTATCGAGTTCCGGAATTAAAAGATTAACTGTTAATGTTTTTTTCAAAACTAAAATAACGATACTTTTTATATATAATTATTATATTTTATAAATAACAATTTGACAAACGATATTGGTGTAATAAATTGGCGTATTAAGACATTGTTTTCAATTATTTAAAAATATACCATTTTATATTAAAAAAACAGTGTAGTGTATTGTTTAATTGTACGACCTAGTGCTCCGCAATAATCTTATAAAATTATAATTGCCCCGGGGTCCTCCAATGATACGAAACACTGCTCTATGTTCAAAAATATGTAAAAGTTAAGAAGCCTCCGTAAATAATTAGGAAATCCGTCGAACATTCGAACGAAAAAGGATAAACAGTCAATTGTCCACAGAAAGAAGACGAATTTTGTCATACACAAGTTATGGTTGTAGTAAATAACGTAGTTTTCAGGAGCAAAAAAAATTACTGCAAGCCAATCAAAGATTAAACGGACGATTATGTTAAAATTAGATAGATCGAAAAGAGCGAAGGTCTGACTTGTTGACATAAATCAATGAAAAATATTCAAATAATTTTATATCAAAACGCACATATTTCAGCCATGTTACGAGTAAAATATTGATGTATTGTATAGAAATTGGTTTTTTTTTTCTTTTGAAAGTATCTGACATTTAAATTAACAATTCTCATTTTGTCGAGTCGCACGGATGAGACGATTTTACAATTGATTTTTTTTTCCAAGTTCCTTTCCACAGAATATTCCGGGGCACAACACGACGAATGACGATTGAAACCGCGGTGGAACGTTGTAAAAACCAATAAAAAAAATAATAAGACGGCCTATATAATTTTCGTTACTAACCAACAACAACCGATTTATTTTTTACGATGTATAATAGTATTCTAACAAATAAAATATAAAATCCGAAAAATAAAATAAAACTATTTTAAACGAATAATATATATTTTTTGCACACCATTGTCATTATATTCGCCGGAACGCAACAAACCTTTCAGAATCCCCGAACCGTTAAGATGGCTAGCCCGACGACGATAACCAGAAACGCGGCTCTCCTCGGTACATCATTCGCGGAACATTATTACGCCGTGATGCGTACTACACCGGAGCACGCGGACAAATTCTACGACGATTCCGGTGAGTACCAGACGGTGTACGAGGATTGCACTGCCGTCATAGCCAGGACCCGGCAGCAGGTGCAAGAGGTGTTGTCGCGACCCATGGCGGCGTCCAAGTTAACCGTTCAATCGATTTTTTCGGTCCCGTATGGTGGATCGGTTGAACGCCTCCTAGTTATGGTGACTGGTCAATCGTTCGTGCACGTATTCGTCGCGGAGTACAGACCGAAACGGTTACTTAATTACGTCATTGTAACGTCTCTGGTTCAATATGTTCACGCCGGACAAGCCGGCGAAGGCCCGAATCAGAAAACGACTCTCGATACAGGCGACTGTCGAATTGGCATCAGCAACGATCGCACACCGACGGCTTGTTTATTAGCGAAGAAACAAGTAGTATCTTCGCAATATTTAACTAACTACCATAACCCGTTTCCCAATACCGTAACCGATAACGTGCAACCCGATATCATCATCGATAATGCACTTTTAAGATTTATTAATAATATAACAAATCCCGCCAAAATCACTATCTCCCACGAACCCCTTCCCGGTGCAGCAACCGATAACACATCGACAGCAGATTCAAAAGCAAACCAACACGTACGAATTACCTCCGATAAAGCTACAAACCACGAAACCCTTATCGATAACTTTAAAGATAGCACGCAACACGGCATCGTCACTGAAAACCCACCCATCATAATTTTAAAATGTGAATCCAATCCCATAGAAACCAAAACCCCCAAAGAACCCTCACCTCAGAATACGGCAAGCATAAATGTAAATCAAAATTTAGTCACGGAGAACCCACTTTCTTCAACCTTTAACCGCTTACCCGGTCCATCCCAAATGTCTNTTCCCGTGAAAACTCTACGAATGCCTTCACGAAAAAAAGTCATCAAAATTTCGCCACCAGAAATACGCAGATCAAAATATCAAACCACGTCTCAACTCCTCCGGAATTAAAATCCTCCCGCAAACCTCTCGCTTCAATCATCGCCTATTATAATTCAAAACACGGTTTGGCCGAAAAAAACTCACCTGGTCAAATTTTAACTCGCACACCCAAGTCCACCGACGCGTCAACTGCTCAAGAATCATCTACTCCGAATACGGCTAGAAGAAATGTAAGTCAAAATATAACCACGCAAAACCCACCTACTACAAACTTTATACGCGTACCAATTCCTTCCGACATTACCGAATCCCGCGAACCTCACGCCAATGCCACCACCCAAAACAATCATCCAAATTCCGTAACCGGAAATTCGCAGATTGAAATAATAAAACGCGTCCCAAGACCACCTGAAATTAAATCCTCCCGCAAACCACTTTCCTCAATCATCGATTTTTATAATTCAAAAGGTTTAGCCGAAAAATGATCACCTGTCAAAATTTTAAACGGCGTACCCAATTCCACTGATGTATCAGCCCCTCGCGGACCCTCAACTCCCAATACAACTATCAATAATATGAATCTAAATTTGGCCAGCCAAATCCCACCTACTAGAATTGTAAATCACTTCCAAAATCCCAACAATATCTCCATACCCGGCCAACCTCACCTCGCGGCATTTGGATACCCGAATATTGTAAGTTACCGTGTTCCCTTTGGCCCAACACTGCCTACAGGACCTGCACATATAGGACCACAATTTAGTGCCCCACATTTTCCATTCACCATTAATGGTGCCGCGCACCAACAATGGGCGAATACTTATGTTCGGCCCCTAAATTTCCATTTACCACCAGCGGTAAACCGTACTAACAATGTATGGCCAATTCGTCCAACCGACAATTCACCGTGGCTAAATGATAGCAAAAAAACGAAACGTTCATAAATATTTCTGTAACCCATTACCCTTTATTTTGTTGTTTTTATGTGAAGTGTGTGAAATAGGTAATTTTCTATATTACGTCGAAATTTCGTGCAGCTATTCAAAGCTTAATTTTCCATTAGTTTCAAAAGCTAACTTTAAAAGAATTCATATTGTCTCCTTATATGTCAAAAAATATGTTATTATATTTTATTTAAATGCTTGTAAAATTAATTAAATGCTGTCCAGATTGTTGCCATTATGGTCGAAGTAGATAACCGTATTGTATTGTGACCTAATAGATTCTGACCAATTTTGTTTTATTCCTCAAAATGTATGTACTTTCTTAAATCTGTTTTTTTACGTGTTCTGCTTAGTAAATATTTCATTATTTTAATTAGGCCCTTATATTTTTCATATGCCGTGTTGTATTCGTTATATTAAGTCGAATTTAAAATATGCCCTTATTTGATTATATGTCGTATTCTTCGATGTGGTAACGGAGTTCGACTCACACAACTATAAAAAATTATGATATTTGTTCCCTCTCGCTACTCTCGGTAGTTTACTGCTGTACAGTTTTTTATCGCGCGCCGTCCCAAAAAATCTGTGCTTGTATAAATGTGTAAAATAATAGTGCGAATTAGTGCCATATTGCGTACACGTTGACTACACATTATACACGCTACGTGCCTCTCCGCGCGTCCAATCCAGGTACCAGTTGAGACCGGTGAACCGGAAGCGTTGGCGCCCCAATGCCGCCCGTTCGCAGGCGCTGGAATCGATTTTGCCGGACCCGTTACGACGCAAAATAACCGGTCACGAGAGACGCGTAAGTACAATACTGTATCCGTGTCCGTGTGGCTACGCGTCAAGGCAACGGCCCATTTGAATCGATCGACGTCAACTCAGACTGCTGTTTTTATGGCATCGTCTCTAACCGACGGCTCCGTCAACGAGCGAATGGCACAACTGCTTTTGGCCGTTATAACCGACACCTCTGCATCCTGTATGTGGCGCTTTTTTTATCTCAGCGCTCCGCAATTTAGGCGGATCGCTGGTATTGGCAGTACGCTCGGTGGATCGTTTTTCGGTACCGATCGTGGGTGTGTTCACCTTTACCTAGAGACCAGACGCCACGGTGTTGCACCCTATATGGGCGATACTCAAATCTCGTCCGTAATCTCCGAATCACTAACAATAACTACCGGTACTTTGGATGTCCGTGATTTTTCGGTAGTTGACTGATAGAAGCCCTTGGATCAGTATCAAAAGGCATTCTGGTGACGTAAGTAGACTAAAAAACTACATAGTACTAATTTAGTATCTGTTTCAGTATACTGCAAAAGCTGTCTAATCGGTCAGTCACGCAGCCTTAAACGTCCAAAGCAATAAAGTGGTCACGGTCCAGGTATGCTTGGATGCAAGCGGAGTAGTCACAAAATTGTATTATTTGTATTATTATAATCGCAACTTGTATTTATTTCGTTTATCTTTATTAAATATCATGCAACGCATTTTTTTTTTTTTTATCATTTGATAATTGTTAAATTTATAAAGTAACTTTTGAACCGCATCGCTATTCGTTTCTAGAGTATGGGTGTTTTTTTCGAGAAGTATTACTACCGTGAGTAGGTACCTGACCGCGACTCCATTAATTTTGTAAATGTATGTATACAGTTTCAGGAATAGTTTTCGAAATCGATAAAAAAACGCGTAGGCAAAGTATAATCTCTCAACATGAGATGTGTTAAACGGAACTGTGTAGAACGTGTACGTTTGATTAATGATCATCTTTATTATACTTTCGAATTTATCGTTTCGTTTAATGCAATTATTGCATTTACCTACACGATCATTTTATTGTATATTTCTACTCGACTAATTTTAGATTCTGAGTGAAGCGAAGATGGTTATATAATGATGTTTATTTATTTTGTATTTTTATCTGTGCCAAACTCAAGATGGTCTTCTGAACGAACCTAAAGATGCACATCGTAATTTTTCTAAAAGGCAATCAGGGTGTAGAGGTGCTCTAGGAAGGTCATTATTGGATTTTTTTCAAGAGTTTTGTCATCAAATGCGAATTTCCCACCCCACCAAAAAAAACTGGAAAAATGATGAAATATAATGATTATAATTTTATGATTTTTTTTTCTGTATACAACTTTTCTAACAGCAATTTCTCTCCAAATTGTAATAATAGCAGAGTTTCTTAAAAGAAATTTCATTATTGAAGGACTAACGTGAGGTCATTTTTTGATTTTCCCAAGGGTTTTCCCAAAAAATGTGAATAACTGGGAAAATCGATACAACATTTAACACATTTTAAAATGGAAAATGTATAAAGCCTGTTTAATTATTTAACTACAAAATTGCATATATAAAGTTGACAAAGCATGAAAACAACTAAACTCAGCTCAGAATCGTTTTTTCGTGAGCTATAGTTTATCGTTGATTACGGATACACATTGAAAATAGAACTTCATAAAATACTTCTTCCATATTGTGATAAACAATTATGGAACGGCAAAACAAACAGTATGTCAGACACATCATCGGAAAACTTCAAAATCCATTAAAGACAACAACGTGAATGAGTCAATTTCCTCAGAAAAGATATAATTATGATAATTCAAAGTTATTAATTTTTAATTTTATTATAAGTTATAATTGAACTATTATTTAATATCATCAATCTCTATTCGATTTATGTAGGTACATACAAATCGATACACGGATCATCATAAGTTGTACGTTTACTAGTAAAAAAAAAAATAGGTATTATTTTATTTTTTAGTGAATACCCAGCAATTTTTCTGAAAGAAAATCCGACTGAGATGGTATTTTAAGGAACTTTTTTATTATCCCGGAAATTTTTCAAATAAGTGTGAAAACCGGGTAAAAACGTAGGAAAAACCGGAAAACAAGTAAGGTCTTAAACAAATATTATAAAAGAATTCTGATTTTACATAAGGCACATTTAATTATTTTACCATAATATGTTGATATATAAATTGTAGAAAAAACAACACTATTAACCGAACATAGAAAAACATCAATTTCCATATACATTAAATTTCCCACCTAAACTCCAACTTCTTATATACGACGGTGGCTCACCCACATAAGATCGTATGTCCGTGGTTTGATTTTTCTATATTTGCAAAATGAATGTAGCAAAATCTACAAACAATTTTCTATCGAAACGCACGTATTTCAGCCAAGTTACGAGTAAAATCTTGATGTATTATATGGAAATCGGTTGTTTTTAATTTTAAAATATCCGACTTTTAAATAAGTAACTCCCATAAAGTCGAGTCGCACGGATAAAAGATTTTACAATTGATTTTTTTTTTCCAAGTCCCCTCCCACAGAATATTCCTGGGCACAGCACGGCGAATGACGATCAAAACCGCTGTGCAACGTTGTAAATTCAAAAAAAAAAATTAATAAGACGGCCTATATTATTTTCGTTACTAACCAACAAAAACCGAGTTATTTTTTACGTCGTATTAGAGTATCCACCTATTAAAACATATAATACGAAAAATAAAAAAAAAGGTTGTAATACAGAAATTAATATTTTTAATTTTCTCAGACAATCTTTTTATTTTTCGTAAGAACGCAACACAACATTTAAAGTTCAGGAACCGTTAAGATGGCTAGCCCGACGGCGATAACTAGAAACGCGGCTCTCCTCGGTACATCTTTCGCGGAACATTATTACGCCGTGATGCGTACTACACCTGAACACGCGGACCAATTCTACGAAGATTCCGGTGAGTACCAGACGGTATACGAGGATTGCACTGCCGTCATAGCCAGGACTCGGCAGCAGGTTAAAAAGGTGTTGTCGCGACCCATGGCGGCGTCCAAGTTAACCGTTCAATCGATTTTTTCGGTCCCGTATGGTGGATCGGTTGAACGCCTCCTAGTTATGNCAAATTTTGCGCATCATTATTACGCCGTGATGCGTACTACACCTGAACACGCGGACCAATTCTACGAAGATTCCGGTGAGTACCAGACGGTATACGAGGATTGCACTGCCGTCGTAGCCAGGACCCGGCAGCAGGTGCAGGAGGTGTTGTCGCGACCCATCGCAGCGTCCAAGTTAACCGTTCAATCGATTTTTTCCGTACCATATGGTGGATCGGTTGAACGCCTCCTGGTTATCGTGACTGGTCAATCGTTCGTGCACGTATTCGTCGCAGAGTACAGACCGAAACGGTTACTTAATTACGTCATTGTAACGTCTCTGGTTCAATATGTTCACGCCGGACAAGCCGGCGAAGGCCCGAATCAGAAAACGACTCTCGATACAGGCGACTGTCGAATTGGCATCAGCAACGATCGCACACCGACGGCTTGTTTATTAGCGAAGAAACAAGTAGTATCTTCGCAATATTTAACTAACTACCATAACCCGTTTCCCAATACCGTAACCGATAACGTGCAACCCGATATCATCATCGATAATGCACTTTTAAGATTTATTAATAATATAACAAATCCCGCCAAAATCACTATCTCCCACGAACCCCTTCCCGGTGCAGCAACCGATAACACATCGACAGCAGATTCAAAAGCAAACCAACACGTACGAATTACCTCCGATAAAGCTACAAACCACGAAACCCTTATCGATAACTTTAAAGATAGCACGCAACACGGCATCGTCACTGAAAACCCACCCATCATAATTTTAAAATGTGAATCCAATCCCATAGAAACCAAAACCCCCAAAGAACCCTCACCTCAGAATACGGCAAGCATAAATGTAAATCAAAATTTAGTCACGGAGAACCCACTTTCTTCAACCTTTAACCGCTTACCCGGTCCATCCCAAATGTCTACTCCCCGTGAATACTCCTTGAATTCCGCCCCCAAAAACAATCCTCAAAATTTCGGCACTGAAAATTCGCAGATCCAAATATTAAAACGCGTCCCACCTCCACCTGAAATAAAATACTCCCGCAAACCTATCGCTTCAATCATCGCCTTTTATAATTCAAAACTCGGTTTGGCTGAAAAAAAACCACATGGTCAAATTTTAAACCGCACACTCAATTCCACCGACGTATCAACTCCTCACGAAACATCTACACCGAATACGGCAAGAAGAAATGTACGTCAAAATATAACCACGCAAAACACACCTACTACAAACTTTAAACGCGTACCAATTCCTTCCGACATTACCGAATCCCGTGAACCTCACGCCAATGCCCCCACCCAAAACAATCATCCAAATTCCGTTACCGGAAATTCGCAGATTGAAATAATAAAACGCGTCCCAAGTCCACCTGAAATTAAATCCTCCCGCAAACCACTTTCGTCAATCATCGCTTATTATAATTCGAAAGGTTTAGCCGAAAAAAAACCACCTGTCAAAATTTTAAACCGCGTACCCAATTCCGCCGTTGTATCAGCCCATCACGTTCTCTCAACTCCCAATACGACTACCAGTAATATAAATCTAAATTTGGCCAGCCAAATCCCACCTACTAGAATTGTAAATCACTTCCAAAATCCCAACAATATCTCCATACCCGGCCAACCTCACCTCGCGGCATTTGGATACCCGAATATTGTAAGTTACCGTGTTCCCTTTGGCCCAACACTGCCTACAGGACCTGCACATATAGGACCACAATTTAGTGCCCCACATTTTCCATTCACCATTAATGGTGCCGCGCACCAACAATGGGCGAATACTTATGTTCGGCCCCTAAATTTCCATTTACCACCAGCGGTAAACCGTACTAACAATGTATGGCCAATTCGTCCAACCGACAATTCACCGTGGCTAAATGATAGCAAAAAAACGAAACGTTCATAAATATTTCTGTAACCCATTACCCTTTATTTTGTTGTTTTTATGTGAAGTGTGTGAAATAGGTAATTTTCTATATTACGTCGAAATTTCGTGCAGCTATTCAAAGCTTAATTTTCCATTAGTTTCAAAAGCTAACTTTAAAAGAATTCATATTGTCTCCTTATATGTCAAAAAATATGTTNAGGGTGAAAATGTGTAAAATATTAGTGCGACCGAGTGCCGTATTGCGTACACTTTGTCTACCCATTACACACGGTACTTGCGTCTCCGCGCGTTCTGTGCAGGGACAGTTGTGGACGATCAACCTTATGCTTTGGCGCCCTAATACCGCTCGTTCCCAGTCGTTGGAATCGAATATGCCAAACCCGTTACGATGAGAGAAATCCGGTCACGAAATTTGCGGACGTACAATACTGTATCCGTGTCCGTGTGGTTACGCGTCAAGGCGGTTGTCCATTTGATTCGATCGATGTCTACTCGGAATAAGGTAATTATTGCATCTTCGCTAACCGGCGGATCCGTCAGCGGGGGAATAGCACAACTACTTTAGGCCGTTATTACCGACAACGCTGGAAACTGTTTTTGGCGCTTTAACACTACCGGTGGATTGCGAGTACTGGCAGTACGGTCCGCGGAGTGTTTTTCGCTACCGATTGTGGTTGCGTTCACCTTCACCTACTCAATTCTCGACCGTTAACGCCGGATAACTAGCAATTCCTGCCCATACTNATTTGCGGACGTACAATACTGTATCCGTGTCCATGTGGCTACGCGTCAAGGCGGTTGTCCATTTGATTCGATCGACGTCTACTCGGAATAAGGTATTTATCGCATCTTCGCTAACCGGCGGATCCGTCAGCGGGCGAATAGCACAACTGCTTTAGGCCGTTATTACCGACAACGCTGGAAACTCTGTTTGTCGCTTTATTTATTATAGCGCTCCGCATCATAACAGTTCCGGCAGATTGCGGGTACTGGCAGTACGGTCCGCGGAGCTTTTTTCGCTACCGATCGTGGTTGCGTTCACTTTCACCTACTCAATTCTCGACCGTTAACGCCGGATAACTAGCAATTCCTGCCCATACTTCGGATGTCCATGATTGTTCGATAGTCGACCGATAGAAGCTCTTGGATCAGTTTCATGAGGCATTTTGGCAACGTTGGTAAACTGAATACCTACACAGTACCATTTATGTATCTGTTTCAGTATACTGCAAGAGCTGGCCACACGGTCAGACACGCTGCCTCAAACGTCCAAAGCAATATAGTGCTCACGATCCAGGTATGCTTGGATACCACACCTCGAGTAGCGGCCTAGACGTGTATTTAGGACCTCAAGCGGAGTAGTCACAAAAACCATAAAATTATTCGTATTATAATATTCGCAACTCGTATTTTTTTCGTTTTTCTTTATTAATTACTATGCAACGGATTTTTTTTTTTATCAGTTGATTATTGATTTATCTCTTGACAACATATGAAAAAAAAAAATAATGCACATTATTTTTCATGTGGGTGCAGCCACCGTTGTAAGTTGGAAATTGTGAAGGCAGGGTACAGACAAGAATTTATTGTATATCTATATAAAACTATAAAACACTGCTAACAAATTAACGATTCCGGGCGGAGTTAAGTTGATAGTGTTGCGTTATCGAGAATATATTTATGTCATATTATTGTAAAATGATTAAAACTTTTGCTTTTCCATGGTAGCAATGTTTTTTTTGGAAATATTTAGATTATTAAAACTTATTATAGAAAAAAGTAAATGAAAAGGGTTGCATAGAAGTATGTTATCTTTACTATCTCGAATATTAATGAGAATTTTATGAAAAATAACCTCTATAAAGTGCCACGCAGAAAACATTTTATTCCAGAAAAGATGCTATAATTGAAAATCAATGTTATTAATCTGGTAGGGAAAATGTTCACATAAAAGAAAATATAAGTAAACAATAAACATTATTTCAAAATAAATACATTCTCAGCTATTAGTTTTATCCTCGCATATTATACCAATTTGTAAATATGGTCAACTAAATAATTTTACGACCCTTAAAAAAGCGCCAATTAAAAAAATGTGTGCATCTATGGATAATCAACTTGAAAATTTTCATTTAAATAGAGTTGTAATTTATTTATAGTGAGGTATAATGTTATATCGATTTATGGAACTAAAAGATTAACTGTTAATGTTTTTTTCATAATAAATAGAAAATACTTCTTATATATAATTATTATATTTTATAAATAATATTTTGACAAATGATATTGGTGTACTAAATTGGCGTATTTAGACAATATTTTCAATTATTTAAATACTTATACTTCGGTCTGAAATAATATTCATGATATTATTATAATTATAACGCATCGTTAATATCATTCACCAATATAATTCTTTTTTATTGACTAAATATGAATTTTTTTAGGTATGTAATTTTATTAAAAAAACGGTGTAATTCATTGTTTTATTTTACTACCTAGTGCTTTGCAATAATCTTCTTAAATTATGATTGCTCCGGGGTTCTCCAAAGATACGAACCACTGCTATAGGTTCGGAAATATGGAAAAGGTAAGGAACCTACATAAATAATTAGGAAACCCTTATTGAAACATTCGAACGAAAACGGATAAAAAGTCAATTGTACACAATAGAAGACGTATTTTATCATAAACAATTTATGATTATGGTAGTTAACATTGTTTCCGGGGCAAAAGATTTACTGCAAGCCAATCAAAGACTTTACGGACGATTAGGTTAAAATTAGATGGATCGAAAAGAGCGAAGGTCTGACCCGTTGAAATAAACATTGAAAAACATTTTTTTTTTTTTTTTTTTTTTTGCCACGTCCCTTCACGCAGAAAACTCCCGGGCAAACTACTGCTAATGACAACCAAAACCGCGGTTCGATGTTGTTGAAACAAAAAAACAATATGACGGCCAATATTAATTTCGTTACTAACCAACAACAACCGTTTTGTTTTTAAAGTCGTAGCGTAGTATCTAACTACTAAAATATACAATCCGAAAAATAAAAAAAAACGATTGTGAAACAGAAAATAGGTATTTTTGCACTTCCTCGTTATTATTTTCGTTAGAACGCAACACAGCATTCGGAGTCCCGGAACTGTTACGGTGGCTGACCCAACGGCGATCACCAGGAACGCGGCTCTCCTCGGTACCACTTTTGCGTAACATTATTATGCCGTGATGCGTACTGTTATGAGCATATTGCTATAGTATATAGTATAGTAGTATAAGCCCTTTGTGTTAGAGCATAAGAGTATATTATTGTAGTCTATCGATAACGCCTAGTGTGTAGGCGGCCCCTAGTATATTGTAGCCATACGGCACCCGTGAGAGAGCCGCGCAGTTAATCGAGCTACCACTTTTAAAACTGTACGTTGTCACAACGACTATTATAATAAATTACTCTTTAATTATATAGTTCGGCTCGCATTAAATTATATTAGTAACTAAAAGTCCTTAGAACTGTTTCGTTGTATTTCTCGTAAAATTGGATCCTCACACTACCGAACAAATAAAAAAACCCGTACGAGCACAACAACTGGTACACCGGAGCACGTGGATCAATTCTACGACGATACCGGTGAGTACCAGACGGTCTATGAAGACTGCGCGGCCACCATAGCCAGGACCCGGCAGCAGGTTAAAAAGGTGTTGTCGCGACCCATGGCAGCGTCCAAGTTAACCGTTAAATCGATCTTTTCCGTACCGTATGGTGGATCGGTTGAACGCCTCCTGGTTATGGTGACTGGTCAATCGTTCGTGCACGTATTCGTCGCGGAGTGCAGACCGATACGGTTGATTAATTACGTCATTGTGACGTCGTTAATTCAATATATTAACGCCGGACAAGCCGGCGAAGACTCGAATCAGAAAACGACTCTCGATACAGGCGTCTGTCGAATTGGCATCGGCANAACGAAAAATATTTATTTTTTGCACACAATTGTAATTATTTTCGTCGGAACGCAACAAAGCTTTCAGAATCCCGGAACCGTTACGATGGCTGACCCAACGGCGATCACCAGAAACGCGGCAATCCTCGGTACAAAATTTGCACAACATTATTACGCCGTGATGCGTACTACACCTGAACACGTGGACCAATTCTACGAAGATTCCGGTGAGTACCAGACGGTATACGAGAATTGCACTGCCGTCATAGCCAGGACTCGGCAGCAGGTTAAAAAGGTGTTGTCGCGACCCATGGCGGCGTCCAAGTTAACCGTTCAATCGATTTTTTCGGTCCCGTATGGTGGATCGGTTGAACGCCTCCTGGTTATGGTGACTGGTCAATCGTTCGTGCACGTATTCGTCGCGGAGTGCAGACCGAAACGGTTGATTAATTACGTCATTGTGACGTCTCTGGTTCAATATGTTAACTCCGGACAAGCCGGCGAAGGCCCGAATCAGAAAACGGCTCTCGATACAGGTGACTGTCGAATTGGCATCGGCAATGATGGCACGCCGACGGCTTGTTTAAAAGCGGAGAAACAAGTAGGATCTTTGCAATATTCACCCAAATACCATAACCCATTTCCTAAAAACGTCAACGATAACATGCGACCCGATATCACCATCGATAATGCAATTTTCAGATTTATTAATAATATACCAAATCCCGCCGAAATCACTATCTCCCGCGAACCCCTTCCTGGTGCAGTAACCGATAACACATCGACTGCACGTTCAAAAGCAAAAAAACACGTACGATTTGCCACTGATATAGCTACTTACCACGAACCTCTTCCCGATACCTTCAACGATAACACGGAACACGATATCGTCACCGCAAACACACCTATTATAATCTTAAAACGTGAATACAATCCCATCGAAATTGTAACCCCCTCCGAACATTCAACTCCGAATACGGTTGTCATTAATACACGTCAAAACTTGGCCACCCAAAAATCCCGAAATACTAACTTAAGCAGCTTACCCAATACCTCCCAAATGTTTACCCCACGCGAATCCCCCTCGAATGCCTTCCCCAAAATCCGTCACCGGAATATCCCAGGGTCAAATTTTAAAACGCGTACCCAATCCCACCGAAGTATCGTCTCTCTACGAACCCTCAACTTCGAATACGACTACCATTAATGTGCATCGCAATTTTGCAACCCGAATCCCACCTACTAGAACCCTACATCACGTACCTAATCCCTCTGAAATGACCACACGCGGCGGACCGTCCTCGCCAAATACTGTTGTCGGTAATAAGCGTTGTAATTTTTTAACCAATAACCCACCTACTAGAACCCTAAACCGCTATCACAATCCCGCCAATCTCCCCAAACACCGCTAACCAATTTCCGCGACATTTGGAAATCCAAATATTGTTAGTAACCATGTTCCCTTTGGTGCATTCCAGTCGAGGGGACCTGTACATATAGAACCACGATTTCAGTGGCGGTGCGTCATAGAAGACAAAGGGACGAAGTCTCCCCACTTAGAAATTAGAACACGGGACAAATAAATAATTATTTTGTTTGTATAAATTATTTATAAATTTGAATTAAATATTTTTATTTTATATTATTTATATGAATATAATATTATGTATGTTTCAATATTTGTTTTGTTTAAATCAAACGCCTGAGTGGCGTTTACTGTCTACGCTATGAGACGCGTCTTGCCGTTCGTAATTACCTCAGTCCTCAATATTTATTATCGACGTCACCGTCGCGATTGTCACGTCATCGTGATAGGTACCTACGCCGTACGTGTTTTAGTGTTTTTCAATACTTATTTATAGTTTTAAATTTTAATTTGTAATTTGTCATCATGGCTGATTATTTAATTAAAGCCATTTTGAATGATGGAATTATTAACCACTAATACGAAAACAAATTTAAACTAAAAAATAATAGACCATGTCCTTTATTGAATTTAACGACAGCTGACAAAGAATCAACTCGAAAATTTCAATTCGTGTAGTATTCAAAATATAAATAGCTTACCGGTAGTCAGATAAGAAATAAACTATATTGTTTTTATTGCCTATTATTATGAGGAGAGAAAACCTGGAGCCACGAAGGTATGTCAAATATAAAAAATTAAGGATCGAAAAGCAAACAAACATGATATTTCTGAAAGACATCTCGTTTGTCAGGAACAATTTCAGTAACTTGGTATAAAAATAATTGTTCATGCAGTATCGGAAGGGCGAAGCTTAGCAGTCATAATATACAGAGGTGGCCAAAAGTCGCGCAACGCCTACCGTCTTGTATGGAACGCGCGTCACGGCGCAGTTTCTCCGTCCACGTCGTTTCCGTTACGTTATATTGCAACTTTGGTCTCGTTATCTTGTTTACGTTCAACAACAGCAAGGTTTCTAAAAAAAACAACATATTTAACATAAAACACAACAGTTTTATAAAAACTGTGTTGCAAATTTGTTGCGCGACTTTGGCCACCTCTAAATAATGAACAAGTTGGCATTAACCGTCGCATATTAGCTCGATTAGTTCTCGTTGTGTGTTATTTGGGGAAACACGAGTTGGCTTTCCGGGAACACGATGAACGAAAAAGCTCATCAGGTAAGGGTAATTATTTAGAGCTATTAGAATTATTATCGCAAAGAGAACAAAAACTCAAAGAATATTTTTGTCCAACTCTTTATTTAAAGGAACGTCTAGTGATGTGCAAAATTATTAAATTCCTTGTATTACAGATAATGTAAATACTAAAAAAACGAATGATTTAAAAAGTGCAAAGTTTGTGTCTAACAACATTATGAAACCACCGATGTATTGTGAAAATCACAAATAGGTATTATTTTGAGATACGTTATTGATAACAACATTGAAAAGAGATGTAAAGGTTTTTTTGAACAAAGGATAAAAGTGCTGTTGGGCTCTTAAATATGTTATTGGGAGAAATAACCAAATGGAATATAAAAAATAAAATTCTTTGTCAGACTTATGATGGAGCGGTTCGACGCATAGATATCCGAGCAAGTTTTCTGGTAGATGATTTGTTAAGGGATAAAAAAAAAAACAAATATACATTTTTGTAAAATCATACACTTCCTCGCTCCATTCATAATCTAAAATGCAATTATATCAAGCATTTTAATGATTTTTTATTTTGATATTACTGATATAAGTATGTTACATGCAAACCATTGTCTTTATTAAAAAAAAAAATTTCTTTAAACGAATTTATAAAAATATTTACCGAATTTGAATGTTGAATAAATTAACTTATTTTATCAAATCCTTATATTTGCCTAACCTAACTTAAATAATTATTATGTAAAATATAAAATTTGGTACGTATATGCAGCCAGTGTAAAACAGAAAGTACGTGTGTAAACATATTAATTGACGAAATTCCATTTAAATTACCGAAAAATGAACAAAAATGAAAATATAAATTAAATACACAAAAATACGGCCTAAAAAATTAAAAATTGACGTTTATAAGCGATGAATGACAAGTCGAATAAAGTATTCGGTTCTAAAGCGGAAAAACCACAAAAATATTTATAAAAAATGGCAGTTATGCCAAGAAAATCGGAAAGCGCCATTTCGCCCTGTTGCAATTGAGTAAAAATATGATTTAAATGGATGCTGTTATTCGATATACATACATATACATTTATATATATATTTATGTGTATATAATAACATTTTGGACCACACGAGGATGAACTGAATGGTTTTGGTCGCCTATTGTTTTTTCGGTTAACGATGAACTCTCAACGGATTGCTATTGCGTATATGCTGTGAACAGTTTTAATTCGATAGTTCTAAGTATTCCGAAATCGTGCAGCGAATGATGGCAAGACATTATAACGGTTAATTTAATTATTTAAATTCAAAAAATTCAAAAAATTTAATTACATTTTCCTGGTATTTTCCATGTCCATAAATAACATATAACTAGTTATGGCAGTTGACATAGTTTTCGGGAGCAGAAGATTTGCTCCAAGCCAATCAAAAGATTAACGGATAGGGATAAAATTAGATAGATAGAAAAGAGGGAAGATTAAGGATTATATCCCGACCGGTAGACAGGGAAATTAAAAAAAAAAAAAAAAAACATAATTTTACATCGAAACGTAAATAGATCAGCCAAGTTACGAGTTAAATCTTGATGTTTTGATTATAAAATGTTTTTTTTTTCGTTATATAGTATCCGGCATTTAAATTACCAATTCCCATAGAGTCAAGTCGCACAGATAAGACGATTTTACAATTGATTTATTTTTTTTGTCCAAGTTCTCTCCCTCATAATATTGCCGGGCACACCACTGCGAATGACAATCGAAACCGCGGTGCAACGCTGTAAAAACCAATAAAAAAATAATAAGACGGCCAATTTTAATTTCGTTACTAACCAACAACAACCGTGATATTTTTAACGTCGTATAATAGTATTCTAACAAATAGAATATACAATCTGAAAAATAAACTAAACGATTCTAAACGAAAAATATTTATTTTTTGCACACAATTGTAATTATTTTCGTCGGAACGCAACAAAGCTTTCAGAATCCCGGAACCGTTACGATGGCTGACCCAACGGCGATCACCAGAAACGCGGCAATCCTCGGTACAAATTTTGCGCATCATTATTACGCCGTGATGCGTACTACACCTGAACACGCGGACCAATTCTACGAAGATTCCGGTGAGTACCAGACGGTATACGAGGATTGCACTGCCGTCATAGCCAGGACCCGGCAGCAGGTTAAAAAAGTGTTGTCGCGACCCATGGCAGCGTCCAAGTTAACCGTTCAATCGATTTTTTCGGTCCCGTATGGTGGATCGGTTGAACGCNGCGGAGTGCAGACCGAAACGGTTGATTAATTACGTCATTGTGACGTCGTTAATTCAATATATTAACGTTGTACAAGCCGGCGAAGACTCGAATCAGAAAACGACTCTCGATACAGGCGACTGCCGAATTCGCATCGGCAATGATGGCACGCCGACGGCTTGTTTAAAAGCGAAAAAACAAGTAGGATCTACGCCTTATTTACCCACATACCATAACTTGTTTCCCAATACCGTGACCGATAACGTGAAAACCGATGTCTTCATCGATAATGCACTTTTCAGTTTTATTAATTATTTAACAAATCACGCTAAAATCACTATATCTCGCGAACCACTTCTCGGTGCAGCAACCGATAACACAACGACAGCAGATTCAAAAGCGAACAAACACGTACGAATTACCTCCGATAAAGCTACAAACCACGAAACCCTTATCGATAATTTTATAGATAGCACTCAAGACGGCATCGTCACTGAAAACCCACCTATCATAATTTTAAAATGTGAATCCAAACCAATAGAAATCCAAACCCCCACTAAACCCTCAACTCAGAATTCGGCAAGCATTAAGGTAAATCAAAGTTTAGCCACGCCAAATCTACCAACTACAACCTTAAACCGCTTACCCGGTCCATCCCAAATGTTTACTCCCCGTGAACTCTCTTTGAATTCACACACCAAAAACAATCATCAAAATTTTGCCACCGGAAAATCACAGATCCAAATATTAAAACGCGTCCCAACTCCACCTGAAATCAAATCCTCTCGTAAAACTCTTCCTTCAATCATCTATAATTATAATTCGAAACTCGGTTCAACCGAAAAAAAACAACCTGTTCAAATTTTAAACCCCGTACCTAATACCCCCGAAGTACCGGCTCCAAGTGAACCATCAACTTCGAATAAAACTAGCATTGGTAAACATCAAAATTTAGCCTTGCAAAACCCATCTACTACAATCGTTAACCACGTACCTATTCCTTCCGAAATGACCGAATCTCGCGAACATCACTCAAATGCCCATACCCAAAACAATCATCTGAATATCGCCACCGGAAATTCGCAAGTTCAAATAATGAAACGCGTCACAAGTCCAACTGAAATAAAATCCCCCCGTAATCATATCCCATCAATCACCGCTTATTATAATTCACCGTTAGGTTTGGCCCAAAACAAACCACCTGTTCAAATTGTAAAATTCGTACCCAATCCTCCCGAAATATCAGCTCCCTGCGGACCCCAAACTCCGACTAAGGCCAGCATTAGTATACATCAAAATTTAGCCACGCAAAACCCATTTACTACAAACTGTAACCGCGAACCTATTCCCTCCATAAAAGCCAAATCCCGCAAACCTCACTCGAATGCTCCCAGCCAAAAAAATCATCTGAATTTCGCCACCGGTAATTCGACACTTCAAATAAAAAAAAGCATCCCAAGTCAACCTGTAATCAAATCTCTTCCCGCAAGATTTGAATATCGGAATACTGTTAGTTACCATGTTCCTTTCAGCTCATTCAGGCCAAAGAAACCTGTATATATTGGACCATTATTTAGTACCCCAAATTTCCCATTCACCGTTAATAGTGTGCCGCACCAACAATGGGCGAATACTTATATTCAGCCCCAAAATGTCCATTTACCACCAGTGGTGCACCGTACTAACAATGTATGGACACCAAAAATTCGTCGTGGCTAAATGATATCAAAAAACGAAACTTTCATAAATATGTCTGTAACTAATTTTCTTTGTTTTCTTGTTTTTGTGTTGAGTGTGTTTAATAGATAATTTGGTATTTAATTTTAAAAACTAAATTCTAATGAATTTATATTGTTTCCTAATATGTCATAAAAGTATGTAAAACGTATATTTATTTAAATGCTTATAAAATGAATTAAATCCTGTCCAAATGTTTGCCATTATGATTCAAAGTAGAAAACCATTTTGTATTGTGATCTTATAAATTCTTACCCATTTTAATTTGTTTCTAAAATTTTATGTATTATTCAAAATCTTTTATGTACGTGTTCTTCTGATACTTGCTTACTCCCGCTACTCCCGGTCGTTTGTTCCTGTAAAATTTTTTACTGTGAGAGTGATAATGTGTAAAATATAAGTGCGACCGTGTGCCTTACACTTTGACCATCCATGACACATGCAACATGTATCCGTGCGTCCAATTCAGGTCCCAATTGTGGCCGATTAACCGGATGCGTTGGCGCCCCAATGCCACCCGTTCACATTCGTTGGAATCGACTATGCCTAACCCGTTACGATGCGAGAAATCCGGTCACGAGAGACGCGGACGTACAATACTGTATCCGTGTCCATGTGACTACGCGTCAAGGCGACGGTCCATTCGAATCGATCGACGTCTATCCAAACTGCTGTTTTTTTATTGCATCGTCTCTAACCGACGGCTCCGTCAACGAGCGAATGGCACAACTGCTTTAGGCCGTTTTAACCGTCACCTCTGCATCCTGTATGTGGCGCTTTAATTATCCAAGCGCTCTGCAATTTCGGTGGATCGCAGGTACTGGCAGTACTTTCTGTGGAGCGTTTTTCGGTACCGACCATGGGTGAGTTCACCTTCACCTAAACAGAAGTCGCGACGGTTTTGCACATTCTATGGGTGGTACTCAATTCTTCTCCTTAAACTCCGGGATCACTAACAATTCCTACCCGTACTTCGGATTTCCGTGGTTGTTCGATAGTCGACCGATGGAAGCTCTTGAATCAGTATCATAAAGCATTCTGGCGACGTTGGTAGGCTAAATACCTACACAGTACCATTTATTTATCTGTTTTAGTATACTGCAAGAGCTGGCCAAACGGTCAGACACGCAGCCTCAAACGTCCAAAGCAATAACGTGGTCACGTTCCAGGTATGCTTGGATACTACACCTCAAGTAGCGGTCTAGACGTGTATTTAGGACCTCAAGCGGAGTTGTCAAAAAAACCATATTATTATACGTATTATTAATATTCGCACCTCGTATTATTTATTTATTTCTCTATTACCATGCAATGAATTTTTTTTATCAGTTGATAATTGTTTCATCTCTTAGCCACGTATGAAAAAAATAAAGAACGCACATACTTTTACATGTGGGTGCAGCAACCGTTGTAGGTGGAAATTAGGGAAGGTAAGGTGCAGACTGGAATTCAGTGTATATCTTTAAGAAATAATGATCCATTGCTAACTTAATAAGAATTCTGAGCGGAGTTAAATTTTCATTTGGAAAAGTTGATATGTTTGAAAATCAAAGTAATTAGTCTCGTAGACAACGTGTTCACATAAAAATTATAATAATAATAAAATAAACATAATTGTAAAACCTATACATTCTTCGCAAAACTCGGAATCGTAAATATAAATTTTCTCTCTTCATTTGAGAAAACTATAAACCCTGGAAATATGGAATTAAAATGTTACTTGACGAACAACGTTTGCTATGGACCATGAGGAACGAAGAAGAAGCACTGCATGTTTCTGATGATGCTATGAAACTTAAGTCGTTGAAAAACATGACAAAAGTCAACACAAACTAAAAGTATAGCTGACAGTCCTCTAGAATTCTAAAAAAACTAGTTTTCTAGCACCGGTGTTCCGCAGAACAGTGGTGCTCCATGTACTTGGCTAAAATGTTCCGCCAACGTTTTTAATAATTTTACTTATAACAACACAATGAATTACGTAGGTACAATTGGTTAAAACCGTAAATTATGATAAAATAATATACAAATATTTTGTGACCGCGTGTTGTATCATGTTGCACCTATACAAGGATAACAGTTGTAATCGAATTTCATAATAACAAATTTGATTTTTCTTTAAGTACTGAGTCACCATTTTTAGACATATTTTATTTAATATTCCAGACCATTCTCGTATCTCATCAAAATAAATGAAAAATTATAAATATCAAATAATAAAACATATAATTTTTCATTTTTACGTTTATAAGATGTGTGCATCTATGGATGCTTAACATGAAAATTTACTTTAACATAGAGAAGTAAAATAGTTATCGTGAGGTAAAGTGTAAAATCAAGTATTGGAAATAAAATACAAACTGTAATTGTTTTTTTTTAAAAAGAAAAGAACAATACTTTTTATATAGGATTATTATATTTTATAAATAATTATTTGACGATATTTTCAATTATTTAAATACTGTAAAGACAAGTAGGCAAGGTAAAAATTAAAATAGTTTAACGTCCACCGCTTCAGTTCAAAAAAAGATGGTAGACATGTTTAATTCGGTATAATATAATATCCATGAAATTATTAAAATTATAACGCATCGTTAATATCTTTACAAATTTTATTCCATTACATTGACTAAAGACGAGTATTATTAGGTGTGTAATTTTATTAAAAAAACAATGTAAAATATTGTTTTAATTTACGACCTAGTGCTCCGCAATAATCTTATAAAATTACAATTACTCCGGGGTTCTCAAAAGATACGAACCACTGCTCTAGGTTCAAAAAAATGTAAAAGCTAAGGAGCCTCCATTAAAAACTAAGAAACCCTTACTGAAACATTCGAAAGAAAATGGATAAAAAGTCAATTGTCCACAATTAAAAGACGAATTTTGTCATTCAAAATTGACGAAAATTAGAAACTAAAGTATCATTTTCTCTTTTTTGACAAACGTATCGAAGATCTTAACAACCAAGGCAAAACAACCGAACCATTGTGTGTTCGTTTCCCCCTGTTAAGTCTACCCCTATACCTAAATTTTATTTTCGTTACTAAACAACAAAAACCGTAATATTTTTAACGTCGTATAATAGTATTCTAACTGATAGAACATACAATCCAAAAAATAAAAAAAAACGATTGTAAGACAGAAATTAATTATTTTAATTTTCGCAAACAATCGTTATATTTTTCGTCGGAACGCAACACAACATTCGAAGTTCCGGAACCGTTAAGATGGCTAATGCGACGACGATAACCAGAAACGCGGCTCTCCTCGGTACATCTTTCGCGGAACATTATTACGCCGTGTTGAGTAGCTACACCGGAGCACGCGGACCAATTCTACGATGATTCCGGTGAGTACCAGACGGTCTACGAGGATTGCACTGCCGTCGTAGCCAGGACCCGGCAGCAGGTGCAGGAGGTTTTGTCGCGACCCATGGCAGCGTCAAAGATAACCGTTAAATCGATTTTTTCCGTACCGTATGGTGGATCTATTGAACGCCTCCTGGTTATGGTGACTGGTCAATCGTTCGTGCACGTATTCGTCGCGGAGTACAGACCGAAACGGTTGTTTAATTACGTCATTGTAATCCGCGGAGCGTTTTTCGATACCGATCGTGCGTTCACCTTCGCAAAAGAGGAGCTCACGATGGTGTTGCGCCCCATAGATGTGGTACTCGATTCCCGACCGTGAACTCCGGGATTAACCGACCCACGTGACATTGGGTGTCTCACGCTTGGACACTTCAGGGTAGACTAACCGTTACTGGCTATTCCTGCCCGTATTTCGGATGTCCGTGGCTGTTCGATAGTCGACCGATGGAAGCTCTTGGATCGGTATCATAAAGCATTCTGGCGACGTTGGTATGCTGATTACCTACACGGTACCATGTATCGGTCAGACACGCAGCCTCAAACGTCCAAAGCAATAACGTGGTCACGATCCGGGTATGCTTGGATACCACACCTCGAGTAGCGGCCTAGACGCGTATTTAGGACCTCAAGCGGAGTAGTCACGAAAACTACATAATTATTCGTATTAATAATAATCGCACCTCGTATTGTTTTTGTTTTTCTTTATTAAATACCACGCAACGCATTTTTTTTTTATCAGTTGATAATTGATTCATCTCTTAGCAACATATAAAAATAAAAATAACGCACATACTTATCATATGGGTGCTGCAACCGTTATAGGTGGGAATTTGGGAAGGTATTGTACAGACCGGAATTCAGTGTATATCATTAAGAAATAAAAAACCATTGCTAACAAAACAACGACTCTGTGCGGAGTTCTTTGTCAATTATATATTTATGTTATATTATTGTAAAATGATTAAAACTATTGCGTTTCCATGATAACCATGTTTATTTAAGAAATATTAAAATTATTAAAACTTATTATTAAAAAAAAAAATAAATAAAAAGGGTTAACAATGAATGTGTTATTTTTAATCTTTCTTTTTTTTTTAACCTAAAGAATCCGGTTTTCTTTATTATCTCGAGTATTAATGAGAATTTTAAAAAATAACCTTTCTTAAGTGACACCCAGAGATTATTTTTTTTCGGAAAAGTTGCTATAATTGAATATCAATGCAATTAGTCTCGTAGAAAAAGTGTTCACATAAGAAAAAAAAATAAATAAAAATAAAACATTATTGTAAAACCAATACATTCTTCGCTAAACTCGGAATCTAAAATATAAACTTTCTCTCTTCGTCGGAGAGAACTTTAAAAACAGGAAATATCTAATTATAATCTAACTTGACGAACAAGGTTTTCTATGGACCGTGAGAAACGAAGAAGGTTCACTGTGTGTTTCTGATGATGTCGTTGAAAAATATTAAGTTTACGCTAACTAAAAGAATAGCTGACATTCGTCTAGAACTCTAAAAAACTGGGGTTTTAGCACCGGTTTTCCGTATACTTGGCTAAAATATCCCACCAACAGATAAAAATTTTTCGGTTTCATCGTTTTAAATAATTGTACTTCATACAACACAATGAATTACATAAGTACATTTGGGTAAAACCGTAAATTATGATAAAATAAAATGCATAAACTTTGTCACCGCGTGTTGTATAATGTTGTATCCATACGAGAATAACAGAAATAGATTAGAATTAGACTTTGATTGATTGCGGATTGTGAAAGAAATTTATATTTAGTACACAATTTGTATGATTCCGTTCGTATGCGATGTGATATGTTTGACACAATATAATATTTCCGCGTAATATTTTTATATACTTTATCGACCGCAGTAAACGAATTTCTTAATGAATTACTTGATATTTTCTTAAATACTGAGTCAAACTTTTTGGACATATTTTATTTTTTGGGTACATTAATAAATTAGTCAAAATATTATGTTATTATAAAATTTATTATTTCAGACTGCAAGGTGGATAAATTTATGAAACGAAAATGTGATTCAAGCACTAATAATACCAGCGTAATTGCAAGTAATATTATTAATGATATAAATACTTATCAGAAAGAGAACAAAATGAGGAGTCAATAGTCAATATTGCAATGATTATTCAGATATCGGGTTCACTTACACTGTTGAAAATCAATGTTATAATACCTATTTGTGTGGTTTGTGGAGAAAAATTCTGTAATAGTGCAATGATACCTTAACATACTAATCTACAGTCCGAGGATAAGATTTATTTTGAAAGATTGTTAAATAATCAAATTGTACAAAAAAAAAAAAATAAATAACAAAATCAAATAAAGCACAAATTGCATTGCATAAAGTTTTTTTTAGTTAACATGTACCTTGTATGTTTCAGACGCATTTTACATCTGCGATGTTTTGCTGTACGATGAATTGAACCACGTCACATTAAATTCTACCGCATGTTATTTTGTGTATAGTTCGTTTAATTATTTATTTTAACCTACTACGTTTTTTTTATTTTAGTTTCACATAATCGAAACTCGGTAATATTCGCACTTCGTATTTTTTTCGTTTTTCTTCATTAATTACCACGCAAATTAACTTTTTACAAACTTATCGAAGATCTAACTGACTAAGGCAAACCAACCTAACCATTGTGTGTTCGTTTCCTCCTATTAAGTTTACCAAATCATTTTTGTCATAATTTGATATTAAAATTCCTATAAAAAAAGTTTTAACATGTATTGCATTAAACTAAACTTTTTCTTGTTGATCATTAAACACAAATTATAACGAATATCCTGTTAAATTGTCAAGCATTTCTCTTTGTCTAACAGTTTCATCCACAGAGTACCTACCGAATAAGTATTATGTAAATAACTCACAAAATATAATTGTCTTATATCTTAAAAATGGCTTAAATGTTTTGAAAAATGTATTCACGTCTGTAAAAGGTAAATATACAATTTCTGTTATAGGTTTAAGTATCTACGAATATTTTTCACAGAATTACAATAAAATAACTAAATTGAAAATATTATAAAAGCATTATTTTCGTAAATGTTCCCGTTTTTTCACAGTCGCGTTCCCTGTTTTAGGGAAAATTAAACTTTTGGAGTTAAAGTACCACTCCGGGAAAGTTTTCTTACGGAAAAAGGTGCTGACAGATAAATATTTTTTTTGCTACGTTCAAATAGAATATTAAAGTATTTAGATTCTTAGTGTAGCAAAGAATGTATTGGTTTTACAAAGATGTTTATTTTGTTTATACTGTGCATCAAATTTCTCCAGGAAATTTTGCTCCGAAGTATCATATAAACATCTTTGTAAAACCAATACATTCTTTGCTACACTAAGAATCTAAATACTTTAATATTCTATTTGAACGTAGCAAAAAAAATATTTATCTGTCAGCTCCGCACTATGTAGGAATCGTATTTTATTCGCAATGAATTACTGTTGCCTATGCGGCTATACCCATTATCATTATCAGTATCAGTAAATAATTTATTTTAAGCTTACCATGGAATAGTATGTACGAGGACCAAAGGAGGAATATATTTTTATTTTTTTTTTTTTTTTTGATTATTGAACACTATTGCAGTATTTCTATTATCTTTAATGATTTGTATTTATTTTATTTCAGCTCGCACGACATTATACGGACTATATCGATTCTTTGAGGCGACACGCAGACAAAGTATCACGCGATGACGCCGATAGGAGACCTGGCACACGTTATAAGGTATATAACAGCAATTGCTGTGCTGCGAGATTTTTTTTTTTCAATTTTAACGCGAACTGTGTCGGGTCGAAAAAATAATATGTCTTCGGGTTGTTTTTTTCTTTTTATCTCTGATATGTCGTTTCGAGTTGCGATAAAAACCGCCGCAGTATATTTTCTAAATATACAGTGTGTCCCGCCGTGTTCGACGGTATTTTCTAGCGCTGTTAATATAAAACTGTTTACGATATATATTTTTTTTTTTTCAATCGGTTTGTCTTCGAGGGAGACATCGATTTGGAGAAAAATTAAATTTTTATTTTCATCCCCTAATTACAAATAAAAAATATAATTCTAAAAATTGTATCATATATGCATATAAGATTAATAATATCTTTATTGTAACCGTTTCAATTTCTAGAAAATAGGCTTGAAAACAGTTAATATTCAATAGAATGTAAAGAACCACTCTGCTGCAGATTGTAATTCCTTATCGGCATAGCGTGTTATTTTATTGATTATTGATTGTTTTTACACCTAATTAAAACGGCTATAACTAAGAAATTATTCGTCGGACATGCACGTGTGATACATTAAAACAATGTGAAAAATATTGTTTTTTTTTTTTTTTTTTTGAAAATGGCGGTTTTCCAAATCTACGTCCCGCTCCTCCTCCTCCGTTTGTCTCCACGAACCGATTGAAAAGAAAAATAAATCGAACAAAATTTAATATAAACAGCGCGAGAAAAATCCGTCGAACACGGCGGGACACGCTGTATACGCACATAGCGAGAGACAGACAGTAGAGAGATGGCCGGGTAATAATACGGTCTCGTCCGTAGTTTTTTTTCCAAACAATGTCTAACGCCTCCGACACGGGGGTTTCACGCCGAAATCGATGAGCACGAATATCCACGGAATACATTACCGACGATCGGGACTAGGCCTATTCGGGAACGGACGGCGGCGACTTTCAAACGCGCACACAC
Organism: Cinara cedri; assembly: GCA_902439185.1. Classification (NCBI taxonomy): domain Eukaryota; kingdom Metazoa; phylum Arthropoda; class Insecta; order Hemiptera; family Aphididae; genus Cinara; species Cinara cedri. Next base: position 1,005,328 of record CABPRJ010000970.1, on the reverse strand, counting down.
ACACACACACACACACACACGCCAGGCTCGTTATTTCTAATGAAATCGGCGAAAACGGCCGGCGGCCGGGGACGCGTAGCGAAAATTGCGTTTACACGCGCCGTTTACGGGACGGCGGCAATAAGTGATCTAAATTATTTCGGAGGCGCGTGTAAATTGCTCAGTAACGAGGACGGGTCCGTGTCGAGTGGTAAAAACAACGGCTTTTGCGAAGTGTCCGTAATCAGTTTCCCCCCGCGCCGCGTAAACCTCCCGAACCCGTGTTATTGTTTGCCGGTTTTTTTTTTCTTCTTCTTCTTCTTCTTCTTCGCGATATTGAATAAAATTAAACGAGCCTTAAAAAAAAAAGGAAAATAATAAAAAACAACGCGATCGCGTGAAAACGAAAAAATCTAATTTACGCGACCGCAATTTCTATATTGTTTTGTTTGGGCAATATTATCTGGACGTATACCTAACCGATATTCGTAGGTAATTATGTCTCGTCGGTTAAAAGTAATATAATTAACCACGCGAACCGACAATGTGACCCAGTGGCGCGGCAAAACGCCTCAACCAAAATCCACGAACGGTCATGGACAGTTGAAGACGTACGATTGTGGAACCGCGGAACAGGGAATCCGAATGAACGTATCGTTGAATACCAAATGAACTATATCGACAATTTATCACCGATTTGTTCACAAAATAATTGGTATCGGTGGTAGTGGGTGCGGAAAGTGTAGTAAATTGCTGAGCTACACGCAAAAACAATGTTCTACACGTTCTACACATGTTTGAATATTCGTTAATGTGACCCGTAGAGCAGTATTACTCTGTAGTGTAACCGTGGCGGTACTGAGGACAATAACAATCGAGTTTTTACAGCAATCGATAACCGCAGTTTTTATCTCCATATCATGATATTAAAAATTCAAACTCAAATTCCCTGACTGTTAAGATTTTAAATTGATAACCGTGACTCGTAAAAGCAAAATTCAATGAGAGTTTAGAGTGACTAAATTATCGTTTAGTCTATATTTTGATCATCGTTAAATATCTTATAGTTTTTAACAAAAAACCTAACATGAAGCCTGTTATTATTAAAATAACTTCAATATTCCGTATAATACGAGTAGTAGAAGTACAAAAATGAAAACTTAATAATTACATTTCAATGTTTGTGCTTAAGTCTTTTTAAATTAAAAAGAAAAACATGTTATGAAAATCGAGGTGTTTGTTTGAAAGTTGGTAGGAAAGGGTTGTGGGATGTACCTCCGTGCTTGTAAACTGATATTTTTGTTATCCACCTTGTAGAAAAATCAAAATATTCTACTGTTTGAATTTGAATGCAATGTGTATTTGTTTTTTTTTTTTTTTTTGTTCTTAGCTGTTCCAGAACAACTACGTATTCTGCGTAGCAGGTTACTTCGAAAATTTAATTTTTATTTTGATAGTTTTACACTGTTGTTGGAAAAGTTCTAAATGAAATTTTTGAAACATTTTTGTACAGATTTTCAATGAAGCGAAGAATGTTTTGGTTTTACTAGGTATATTTTTTTTATTATTATTGTGCATTTGTGCCAATACGCAATTTTTACTAGACATTTTATTCCAACCGAAAATATTATAGGAACTTTCTTGTAAAATATTTAATTTTCTTTGCAGTTTTTCTGATAAATAGAAAAAACCGGAAATTTTTTGTATAATTTTTTGTTGATTTCCGTGTAACCTTGGTAACTTGGTAACAAGGAAAATAATACTCTGCTCAAAATCGTTTTCTGTTGACAATGTTTTGTCATTAATATAGATTAAACTAATCTTCATATCCTCCCTTCTATCTCCCCCCCCCCCAAAACAGTGGCGTGGCACACCCGTCAGCAGTAACGGTCTTTTTTTTTTCCTGATGGGTAGTTCGAAATTTAAATCCGAAAATACGACGAATCCGTGTCTATAATAATACGCATTAGTTTTACAACAGGTACCTCTGGAACAATAATAATGCAGTTATAATATCTGGATGACTGAGCAGGTATGGAGGAAAAAACGCCAACACGTAATCCCTGCAGTAAGATTTAAATCCGAGGGTTATTCCCTCGGCCCTACTGCAGAGTCGAAAAGCTCAATTTCGTCGACATCGAAGGTATAGCACTGAACAACCTACTCTACCGCTCTCTAATCGTAATAAAATAATCCTTGCAGTTATGGGAAAAACATTGTACACATAGTAAATGGTCGCGTTTACTCAGCCGAAAACTATTAAAATTTAATTTGTTTTTATTATTATTATTATTATTATTACAATTATATGCTATTTCAGTTTAATAGCAAAAAAAAAAAATAATATCCATCAAATCTCTACCTCCACTTTCCCTGCAAGTAATCACGCGATCGTCGAAATTCACGATGACTTTTTCGCTGACATCTCTGCCGAGTCGGCCGACTACTCGTCGAATTTCCCTTTGAAGTTCTCCGTTGGTTCGCGGATTGTTCTCGTGAATTGCCGACTTTATGTATCCACACAAGAAGAAGTCTCACGGGGTAAGATAACACGATCTCGGGGGCCACCCCCGGCCACCGCGGAGCGAGATCGGTTGATTGAAGTATTTATGTGCGGCAGGTATAGCCGCGTTTTACCGGAACCACATATTTTGCTTGAAATCGATTCCATCAGACTCGAGTTCTTCCAAAACGGGTCATAAAACGTTTGTGTTCAAATCCCGGTACCGCTCACCATTCACAGTAACTGTCCTCGCCGACTTGAATTTACAATGATCGCATTATTGCTTGCTAGAAAAGTGTAGGTGGTCTCTTGATGGATATTGATTTTAATTGTTCAATCGGAATACCATACGATTGTATTAAAAAAGCGATTCTGAGCGGATTTAAGTTGAAAGTGTTACTTTGTTCACTATACATTGTGTCGTGTTACGGTAAAATAGTTACATACCGGTTTTTCCCATTTTTCTGGAAAAACTCCTTGGAAAATCACCTCTTTTAAGTATCACCCCAGTAAGATTTCCTTTCAGAAAAAGCGCTAGGACTCGTAAACCGGACTGACATTCCTGGTAGAAAAAATGTTCGCGGATAAAAAAAAAAAATAAAATAAAATAAAATAAACATCTTTGTAAAACGATACGCGTCTTCGCTCCACTCAGAATCTAAAATTGAAATTTCAATAGTTTTCCGCTCAGTCGTTGCGCTTTTTGAAAACCGCGTAACGACCTAAACGACCCTTTTGAACTACCTGTTACCGTTATTTATAATGAAATTAATGTAATAATAATAGTAATAATTTATCGTCGTAGACCGCGTGACGGCCGCCACGCCAGAGACGCGGGTTCGACAACAAGTGTCACCGCCGCACCGGTCGCAACACGAGTGCGCGCGTGCCCCTTCGACTTCGCCGCCGCACCAGGATTTCTTTATTGTCGTCATTCAAATTCACCCGGTATATTATGCGCGCGACTTTACACGCGGGCCCTGCACGTATATAATTATCGTACCTTCATGGAAAACCGTTATTGCGGTGCCTACACGTTTTCGTCCGCACAAACGGCCCACATGTATAATAATAATAATAATAATAATAATAATGATAATGATAATGATAATGATATAGTGACTCGGATAATTGTATGAAATTTCCAAAACGACATTCGATATTCAACGCCGGGTGTGTCGACGAACGACAGCCAGTCTGGTTTACCGCGATAAAACATAATATCGACGATATTCCGGTCGTTATTGTCGGGACCGCGCTACGGCATAATAATATTATATCGCGACCGAACATCGAACAATGAACACCTCCTCGGCGGCAGCAGCTCTACTTCTCGTATTTTACGCGCTGATCGGTTTGTCTTCGGCAAGAATAGACGACGTTTATCAGGTACGACAATGTCTGTCTGTCCCTGTCTCTCTCTCTCTCTCCCTCTATCTCTATGTCTGTCTGTCTACCTTTGTCTTTCTGCTTTTGTAGTCCTGCCGCTTCTGTTATATTATTATTATTATTATTATTGTAGTCACTGTTCTATTATTACATTGGGTATTGGTCTATTATCGGAAATCGAAACTTATAAAAAAGAATTCTCGGGACTAATAGCGTTTGGTTTGGTTTTTTTTTCAGCTCGCCGTTAAATCTACCTGAATGCGACGAGTTCAAAAAGAACAAATTTCGCGATATTTGAATTTAAAAAAAAAAAATTTAATTTTTGCTTTTTTAAATGATTATTTATAGTTAAAATATATATTAAGGTTTTTAAGGACTTTATGCGAATTTTTTAAAGAGCCTTTTTATTGATTTCAAGTTTTATAACTTATAGCCTATAAGTCTCGAACACCGCTTATAAATATTATCTTATGCGCTATCTGTTCCTCGACTTTTTACATTTAGTTTTCTCATTTTCTACACCATACTGAACTATACTTGGCTATATTTATGAACTTCTCAACAGTTCAAATGCTGTACATACACACATGCACAATATATAATATACAAATGCAAATTAAAAAAAATTTATTACTTTCTATATAAAATAAATAAATAATATAATTCTGTATACAAGGTCATTTTTTGATTATCCAAGAGCAAGAGGTTTTCAAATGAATTGCATTTTAGATCTAGATGCTCACGAAGAATGCCGTTTTGTGAATTTTCAAGTAGTTTTCATAATAATTGAGTGAAACCAAAATAAAACAAAAAAACGTAAAAAAAAAACCCGAAAATTTACGAAAATAATGTTTTGATTATTTTCAATTTTATTTTTTATTGCAATTTAGTTTAAAATGTTTGTAGAAACTTAAAAATTTGACACAAATATGTTTACTTTTTCAAAACATGTGCAACCGAATTTCGCTCCAAATCGTTTTCCGTTAGCAATGATTTATCGTCTCTTACAGATATATATAATTCCAATAACTGTATATATTTCATCTTCCCAACTTCCTGCCTACAATAGTGGCACACCCGTTTCCAATACTTATATTGGAGCTCTTTTTCAAATTTGTTTTGAGTTCAATACTACTGTGCACACAGTGTACACGATAATCAAATACAATTTCCGTAGATGGAAATAATTGTATAAATTTTAATTTTCGTCAATAATAATGTTTTGTTTTTAATTTTCAATGTGAAAGCGAACATTAAATTTTACGGGCCATTTTTTCATTATTTACACGTTAGTTTAATATCGTAATATTATAACATATACCTGTCCTGTATATTATTATTATTATACTATTGTATTTAATTGTTTTTGTCGAAACAAATGCGATGTGGCCGATGTTACTTTTTATGGTCTACAAAAATCCAATCGTAAAAAAAATAAAATATTTATTTCGTTTTTAAATTAAATAGTTTATAAACACGTGGGCGCGTTTGTGGCCTTGTGGATACAAACAAAAGTGCAGCTTTTAAATGCACGTACAGTAGTACAATACGCGTTTTTCGCATACTATATCGTATACATTCATGTAAATGCAAATTATTCATTTTAACTGTTCGCAACAATATTATCATAAATTATGGTGAAAAATGGATCTTTTCTTATCTCTAGTAAAAAATAAAATTTAACTTTTTCCTCGCATCAGTTCTTGGTGCTTAATACTATAGTCTCCAAAAGGCCAACAAGGTTACCAGTAAAATTTGTGGAGCTCTGCAGATGAATAGCAAAGCTACGATCGTAAAATACGCAGTTCAGCTTTTCAAACAGTTGTAATAAAATGTTTCGTCAAAACATCGTCCACTCGCGTTACGATTGAAAAAACCACTTGGCCTACAAATTCCATGTTCAACATTACATTTTTTGTCACACCACAATCATCAGTATTGTTAATATTTTGACAAATATCGGTAACGCTATTTTTTTCGAAGTTTTCACGTGGTATTTTAAGAAGAAATGTAGTTATAGTAAGATTTTCTAAAGTAGATTCGACTGTTTTTTTTTGAAATAACTGTATTATTTTGGCATCTTTTAATTTTTGTTCTACTATTTGTTTACGCTTTAGCCACTGCTTCACTCACAAGTGTACTCATTTTAAAATACGAATTTTTAAAAATTATACGCCTTAATAACAAAAGGCTCATTTAAAATTGAATGCGGCTGCACGAAAATAAAATAAAAATATAATATGCGATTGTCACCGACTGACCGACTGCAGACTTTACGAACAAACTGACGAATAAAGATTTCAAATAATATCAAAACGATAACGTAATGATTAATGCGACGATTAAATACAGACGGTCGGTTGTTAGCCGGCCATTAATAAATAAATGTTAGGAACAACACCCGACGTTTAACAGAGATGATAAAATTATAAAACTCATACTGTTTTTTCATAGTACATATTAGTACTCATTGCTCATATACATTACATTTATATACAAATATTCATACTCAAGCTGGCTACTACATAGTATAAAAATAATAATAATTTTGAATTGTAAAATAAAAAAAAAAATGATTAGTTTAATAGTTCATAATAAATAAATATAAAAAACAAAAAATTGTATTACTTCGGGCCCCTATGCGAACGGGTCCAGGTGCGACCAACAATGATTATTACTAATGCAATTATTGTGCAATTGAATTTACTTCGTACTAATTCGTACTACATAATATTGTCGTGATTTCATGTTTTCGTGTTTTGAACACACTCCGTGACGGGTACTTTATTCGTCATCAACTAAAATAATTTGAACTAAAAAGTATGTAACATGAAGATTTGAAACTTGAACAAACTTTTGTTCTATTTAATTGTTCGTGTGTATTTGTTTTTTTTTCGTTATTATTTTTAAATAATTAGTAAGCAGAGGCGCTACAGTTTATATA
>CABPRJ010000970.1:986013-993513 GCA_902439185.1 Cinara cedri | reverse complement strand
ATTTCACTCCCGAATATTGGCTACGGTTACCGAGATTAAAAAAAAAATCAATATCCTGTCGGAGCTACGATATTATTATTATTATATATACATACATACATACATACATAGGATCGGTGATGCGGGTGTATAATATATTTTCAATGTTGGTTTAGATACTATCGGAATTCGAATGGATTTTTTTCCCACTGTTGGTATAGTAATATATTCTTTACCAATTGGTAAAGAATATCTTAGCTCCTCAATAAGTCTGCGTAAATATATATATATATATATATATATTTTTTTTTTCATTATAATACGCATATGACGACATTTGACGTGTTTATTGTATGTTTTGAATGGTTTCTAAGAAAAAAAGCCAAGTCGAAAATAGCTACTATATAAGTGGACACTAAACTGCTCAAGACCCCATTCAAATTTAAATCAAATCTCATTTACGCCCTTTCTCATTTCGACTTGATATTATCAACGAACATTATGAAATAGAACACTTGGTCAGCTTTTTGTTTACTTGTAATCTAAAGCCTGAATCAATTATATACGTTTTGTTTTCAAACCAAGCCAATAGTATACGCTTGTCTCCCCTCAAGGGCAAAAATTTTCTTTAATACAGAAGATAAAGAGTGTAAAGTCTAATATTATGCGCCAATGTATTCGTTTATCGTGAAAATAAACAAAATTCAAGTAAGACTTAATACCAAACGCGTTTCATAATCGTTTTGATAACAAACCTATAAATCTAGATGGATTACAGCAATGTGACGTATATCCAATTCGAAAAGGGTTGAAATTTCCCACGGAAATATTGAGATTTAAACCGAAAATAACCAAACCCTATTTATATTTCTACGTTTTTCATTTCGATTTCGATAAAATATTCCGTATTTTTTATCGTTTATTCGTCACACCACTCGTGTTGCCATTTTCGAGGACACTTTTACAATATTATTATTGCACAAGTTAAAAGTCGGCTTTTTGTTCGGGTTTTTTTAGATTGTGAGGGGCGCGAAAAAGCTTATGGTTTTACAAAGATGTTTAATTTTTTTTTTTTTATCTATGCGCAACTTTTCTACCAAAAGACTTGATCGGATTTCTATATATACTTCCTTTTCTGAAAGAAAATCGGCTTGGGTAGGTACTTTAAGAAGGTCTTTTTTTGATTTTCTCAAGATTTCTTTTATTAAATTTAAAAAACTGAAAAAATACGGGAAAATTTTCGAAATTTAATAAATATAATTTACGATTTCTTTTTCTGTGAACAACTTAACATTTCTATAAGCAATTTTGCTCAAACATTTAATGACAAAAATGTTTCTAAAAGGAAATTTCACTAGCGAGGTACTTGAGGTGGGAAACTAAATCGGCGTGGAAGATATTTTAAGAAGGTAATTTTTTTGATTTTCCCAAGAATTTTCCCAGCAAATGTGAAAAACCGGGATAAAACCTGGAAAAACGTAGGAAAATTGGGAAAATCGGTACAACATATATTATTAAAGAAAATATATAAAACCTATTTAATTATTTTACTATAAAATAACATATACATTATTGACAAAGCATCATTATCAACTGAACTCTGTTCAGAATCGTTTTTTCAAGCAATGGTTTATTGTTGCTTACAGGTATACATTAAATTATCCATAACAGTTACTGCACCCGTCTTCATTATCCTAGGACGTCTCTTTCTTTTTCTTTTTTTATTCTTTTCGTCACATATATTATGTAGGACTACAGATATATATTATTAACATTAACATTTCCGTCGTAGTCACGTGCTTTTCTCGTCTTCCTTCCTTTAGCCCGCCCAAAATACCGAATCGTACAACCTATTACATTGATCACACTGCACACGTAATCATAATAATAATATACAAGACTTTTTTTTATTTGAGATGTTTTTTTTTTTTTATCACAAACGGTCCTTTTTTCATTTGTACCATCCAACGCTATATTCGTCCTTTTGAGTCTTATATCACGTCTTGTTCCAATGAAATCGTTTTAGCCGAGTATTGTTTAGATTTTTTTTTTTTTTTTTTTGTCAGAACTGCACAATAAAATATATATATTTATAGGTATTAATAACCATGATGCAAGTACATTATATAAGTTTTCGTAACAGAATCAATATAATAAACGTTTCTTTTAATAAACTCGTTAACGTTCGTCGAATCTCCGTACTAATACAATTATTATTGGTTTAACATTGTGCTGCGTCGGGCCAACACAAAAAAATCAATAAATTATACAATTTCATCAATCGGTATAATGCATAATACATTAATATGGAATCGCCGATATTAAATGTGCGGCGAATCTGAAAATCCGGATATCAGCTTAGAGAAACTTACATTTCGGTAATATTATTTGAGTTTACTGATTTTCGAATATATAAAAATCAATTTCTTCCCATTTATTTATTATACACAGTTCCAATTTATTGTGATTCGATTTTTAATATTGTATATGTATTAATTTAACCCTTTCGGTCCCATTATACCCATACAAGTACAACGTTTATCGTTTCAAAACAGAAAGACTACCCTGAATATTCATTATGCAATATATGTGTTTTTTTTTCTTTTATGATATTTTATTTTTACTTGTTATCACTAAAAACTGACTAACGCTAAATATTCTGGGACTATTAGTTCCAGCCTACCTCTACGGGTATGAAAAAGGTTTTAGATTAGATACTTTTGAGTCCAGATTATCTGTATATCCATAGGAAATCAATTTCCAAAAGCTTGTAAAAAAATTAATACAAGTAATTATTATTTAAATATAGTGATAATCGAATACTTAAAGAAAAAAAAAGTGTTTTCCAAATCTGAGACCGAAAGAGTTTATTTATTTAAAAAAAAAGATTGAAGTAGTACACAATAGTTTTTAGATAAAAAAAAAAATGTATACAGTAAAGAATCCAAAATTAAAGTTTCAAATTTCAAAATCCGGATTAACAATAAATTTTGAATTTCGTATATCAATTATTTCTCAATGATCGTTAATCTAATTATGTTTTTTCCTGTTTACTCTTTTCTCTAAATAATATACAGTGTCTCGCCGTGTACCGTGTTTTTTTTTTGTATAAAAAATATTTGTTTTTTAATTTTTTGAAAACCGATTTTGGAAATAAATTCTCTGTAGTATTCCATATTAACGTGAAACGTTTAAAGTAGTGTAATTAAATAACCAAAAAGAAAACAAACTTAAATACATACTCGTATAGCTCGAAATTATAATATTATTTTCGGTTCTGAAAAGGGTATAAACCCCTTATCTGCCTACGCGTATCTGCGTCATTGACCCGTGATAATATGATTTGATCGTCATAGGAGGTCTGCCGATCGGTGTTTTGTTGTCCGAGTATTTTTTTTTTCTTTTTAATATCATTATTTTATATAATTTTTTTCTTTATCTTGTTGTTTTGTCCGGCAGACCGGTGCGACTGTACTTGGAACCGAACGATCGTTTGATCAGCGACGATTTCGAATGGCGGATACGAGACGGCGACAACACGGACGAAGATTCGGATGACGTGACGACGAAGTTCATCGAAAAATCGCCAAGACGATGCCATTACATGCACCGTATACGAAAAGGCGGCGGCAGAGGCGACGTAACTGCGGCGTTCACTTATTGTCCGGGGAGTTCCAAGGTTAGGTCCAGCATTATTATTATTGTACATAGGTAGTAACGTAGGTAAGTATATGCCTTTATAATATTATTATTATTATTATCGCAATTCGTATTCCGAACACGTACTTTTTGTCGAACGACCGGGTGAAAAGTTTTTCGATATACGTTTTTTTTTTTTTTTAATTTGTCAACAAAAATGACTCGACATATTTTTATTTTAAACTCGTATAATATTAAAATACATCTATACTCTAAAAAGTCGTACGATTATAATTTTTGAATAAAAAAAAAAAAAGCTTAATTGTGGGGGGACCGGAAGTTTACCAATGGTAGATTTTGTCCTCGAACTCGTAACTCTCATTAATATATTATATTATTGTGTGACAAAACGTTTTTTTTTTTTTGGAGTATTTTCTTTAAAATATTTATCAACCAAAATCTCAAAAAGTTATACAAATAGAATTGGCATATACATATTAAAATTAAAGTAAATTTTAAAATACTCACAACTATAGAATAAGTAAGCGTTGCTAAATCTGAGAGTACGGTAATGTTCCAGGCAATGGCGTAAATAGAACTTCTATTTTCTACGGTAATATATATTGATTAACCAAAAATGGGGGCCAAGTGTACAATTCAACTTGGGAACCAAATTACACAGAACGGAACAAAAAAAAAAACATGGGAAGTGACAAAGGTGGAATACATGGTGCTATTTTATTTATATCTGTAAGCAACGATAAACCATTTCTGATGAAAGACGACTCCGAGCGCATTTCGATAATACATAATTTGAAGTGCAGTAATTTTTTTTTAAATTAAAAAAAGGAATTACTTAATTAAAAACAAGATTAATAAATCAAAAAAAGATCTCTTGATAATTTTCGATTGGAGCAATATTTGTGCTAGAAAAAGTGGTAGGTATTTGTTTAAAATAACGGAATCGTGAAAAAATCGTATTTTATCGTTAATCGTTTTTATTTTAAATACCGTTTCGAAAATCAAAAAAAGGACCTATGTGTTTACCAAGAAAATAAACTTGACCTTCAGAAAAGATGCTAAAATTATACATCGGAGTAGGTTTTCTAGGATAAGTGGTCTACAGTATAAAAAAAAAAGAAAAAAGTACCATAGTAAAAAAAAATTAAAAAATCGTCCGATGATTTTGAAAATTTTACCACGTCTAGAGAAGTCTTATATAATTATTATTGCCAAGTTTCAAGTTTCTACGTGTATTTATAACCAAAATACAGTAAATAACTCCCAAAAATTTAAATTCCTTAAATACTCAAAAGTGACTTCAAAGTTTTAGTGATGATACCATAAGAAAGTAAATCAAAAAAGATACAAAAAAGGTATCTTGTGATTTTTCGATCAAAATAGCGTCAAAAATCAAAAAATGATATCTTTTAGTACGATTTAGACAACTTGAGCTTTCATAAATGTTGTTACATGTAAAAATTGGAGTAAGTTTACTAAGAAAAAACGTGCCCACAGACTAGAACAATGAAAAAAAGAAAAAGAAATAAACATTTTAGTAAAACTAATAGCTCCCTCGCTACGCTCGGAATCTGAAAGAAAGGGCGGTCATTACCTGTTTTAATTACTCACCTGTCCTTATTCGGGGCCCCTAAATGTCACGAGCTCGTTGCTCATTGCTGTCATGCCATCCAATTGATACGCCATTCGCCACTGACTCCAGGTTGTATCGACCGTGCGTGCGTACAATGCAATATATTTATGAGGTCCATTTCGAGTCCTGTTCGACGCCACTCTATCTCCGGATCTACGTGGCTGAATTTTTCGAGTGAGATCAAGGCTAACGAAAGAATTTACGCCGGCGATATAAATTCTTTAGACAAATTTGTCATAGGGCAGCTAGTGAAATGTTACCATTTCCCCTCCGTCAAATTCGACGGGATCAATAATCGCTTCGTAGGCACATTGGTATAGAATCTTTACTACATATATAACCTTTGCTGCGGACATCTCAACGGGACTCGAGTTTTACTAAGCCAAAAATAATTTTTATCGTAATAAATAGCGATAGTAATGATAATATTGTTATCATCATTAATATGCGGCGGGGCGACAGGACGCTCTTCGTGGTCGTATATTTTATATTATATTATGTTACAGAACGGAATCGTTTTTTTATCGGACGTCACGTACGAACTACAATCCATAAATCCCAGGTTATGTCAATATCGGTGCGATAATGACAACGAGAACGCGTTCGTTTTGAAACGGGCGCCGACGATAAATCACACATGGACCGACGGATTCGGTACGGTTACAGCAGACACAATATATCGTGTATAAATACAATTTTTTTTTTTTTTTCTCATTCGAACCCGCTATCCATATAGAGGTACAATAATAATAATATATGAATTCCATTACGACGAGGGGATACGGAAGAAAAATGGCGGAAAAAAACCCCTAAATAAATGAGACTTTCTAAATATTACTATTTTTAATAACTTTTGGAACGAAAAATTATTACCCGAACAATGTATAGGTATCACGTACGTGATATATATCTACGTGATTGTTTTTTTTTTTTGTTTTCTTATTACCTATGCGCTTACAAACGTTTTCAGGTAAATTCGATTTTTCCCAGTCGGTCGCGGTAATCATGTAAAACGATCTTGTATGCAGTGTCAACGAAATTCTACTATTATCCCTTGTAGGTACCGTATATACCTATACAAATATTGATTTCTAATGAACTAGCCACCCTTGTTTTATAAAGGATCTACTACGTTCCGGTCACTACGGGAAATTTCGAAAATATTATTATCTCGTAAGAAATATAGTGCCACCACTATAACGATGCGAATCGCGATTGATTAATTGTTTAGAAATATGCAGGAGAGTGACCACTGTGGCGGCACTAAATATTTGCCCCCGGCCGACAAATTCGTAAACGGGGGAATATTACACGCCGGGGTAAGTAGGAAAATTCGTAATTCACTGTATGTATAACGTTCGTTATGGACTTTTTAACGGTCGATTTCTGCGGCGCACGTCTAAAAGTCGCGTTATAAAAGTTATACGACGTGCGAGAAGATAATAATATTACGAGCGTGATAAAACTATTAATAAAAATAAAAAAAAATAAAACTTTCGAGTCCTAGAATTCTTTCTGCTTTTAACACGCCACGACGCCCGACGACGACGGTTTTAGGGCACTAATATATATAATTCCTCTTGACAGTCGGTATTATATATATAATATACTTTTTTTTATAATTTTTTTTTTTTTCTTTTGTTCAGACATATTTCAACCCGACAAGGAAAACTATGGTTTCGCGTTACCTGACATTTTTGTGAGTATAATATATAAAATGATAAGAGTATTTTTTGTTTAGTAATAATTTTGGTTTCTGGACTGAGGCGAGGAACGTATTGATTTCTCTATGATGTACGCTCTTAGATTTTCCTGTCTCTGCCAATACCCTTGTTTACCAGAAATCGCGTTCCGATCATCAACTTCAGCGGTGTTGTTCGGTAGCGAATTTCGTCGTGTTTGTATACATTAAGGAGGTTATATTTTATGATTTTCCTCGTAATTTTCGTAATAATACCGAGGGGGGGGGGCGGCAAAACCATTCAGAAAATCTGAAATATTTTCGTGACATTAACGGTTTCAGTTATTTTCGATTTTGTTGTTTTTATTTTTTTTTTTAAATTAAAAATAATTTTAAAAACTTAAAATTTGACCGAATATTTATATATTAGTCCTATGTACAGACGCGGGGTACAATTCGCAAACCGCTCTGTTTTTTTTTTTTTTTTCGTAAATTATTTATAACAATTTAAAATTTTCGAGTTTTTTAGTGTTCGTTATTTGGTTTT
>CABPRJ010000970.1:956368-985903 GCA_902439185.1 Cinara cedri | reverse complement strand
TTCAGAAAATCTGAAATATTTTCGTGACATTAACGGTTTCAGTTATTTTCGATTTTGTTGTTTTTTTTTTTTTTTTCGTAAATTATTTATAACAATTTAAAATTTTCGAGTTTTTTAGTGTTCGTTATTTGGTTTTATGCGCGGATAAAACTGTAGTTTCGACACGTAAAAAACGGTTTTTTCCTCGATTTTGTTCGTTTGTAAACATTTAATGTTCACATCACCCCCCCATTCCCCCGTTATTTTCTAATTTAATTAAATATCATTATTATCATTGTTCAGACGGAGGGGGCGAAATACGATTATAACGTGGATACGACGACGACGGATCCGGTGTTGGAGACGGCACTGTACTTCGACGAGCCGGCATTCAAAACGTTCTCGGAGTACTTTAAACACGACGACGAGCATCTCGCCGACATGATTCTCGCATACGTCAATGCCGTGAGTGTATACGAGTGTATAACATAATATAATATAGTTCGAAACGATGTGTAGGTATTATAATTAACAAAGTTTGCGGCGGCGCAGCCTCGAACGCAAATACTACGGCGGCGGTTCGTTAATAATTGCACGCGATTTTTTTTTTTTTTTTTTTTTTTTTTTTTGCCGATATCCCGGTATAAAAATTCGTTATACTCGATAAAATATTTAAAACCGATAACCATCTCGGGGTCGATATTTAAATTAACGTAATTTATCAAACTTTAATAATTTACCTGTGGCCATAAAAAGGGTCAATGTTTTTGAAGAAATCAGTTAGTAATAAAATAAAAAAGAAAAAGTCTACAATTTTTTCTATAAAATTTTATTTTTATTTTTATTTTTTGTAAGACAACAATTTAATCAAATACACAGAGCCTTATGGGGAATTCAAATTTCAAAGCCCATTTCCCAACAATCACGAAACGTGACATTGGCTGTTCTGGCACCAAGCCACAGACATACATTTTTATAATTCATTAAATTATTGAACATTTTGTATTTTGTTGGAAACGACGCAAATATTGTGTTTTGCGATGTCTTCAATTACTTATTTTATAATTTCACTACCCAAATTCGATGTAATAAGTACGATGTACTTTGTATTTTAGTGTGATGCGTTTTACTCGCGTCTGTGTAATATAATATCGGCCGACTGTTGTTCTACTGTTTATAATGCACTATTTTAATTTCCCACGAATTTTGTTCGTGCATCCGATGGTGAAGTCTAACGTTCGAATCGATATTATAATTATAACAAACATATTATTACAATTCGCCGAGTTCTGCACAACTACAACCCCCGGCTCCCGGGTTAGGTACACCGGATCCAGGCTAATCGAATTTTTTTTTTTCTTTTGCGAGTGTCTCTTGAAATCCTCCGACACATCAACGAAATCAACGCGAAATCGTATTAATATCACCATGTGTGATAAGACTTTCGAATACGTTTATTACGATGCCCTACTTCCCCGAACAGTGACATTTAATTTAACCAGTACCGTTCATAACTATTATTAACATAGTGATTTGATTTTGATTTTTTCTTTTTTGACACTCGACACTCGACTCGTATTATTTCGAAAAGTAATGATACAATCAAAATCGATAAATAAATAACTGTTTTTATACATTTTTAGGTTTAAACATATTATATTATACTATACAAGAGTTGTCGTTTAAGAAACGCCAAACGTTTTATACTCGCCGCAATTAAAACATAAGAGTAATGTAAAAATTGAAAAATCGCTTGTAGAAAGGTTAGAGGGTTTCCACTTCCCAAAAATAACATTCCGATAAGAGTTAATAATTTAAATATAGATACTCTTGTTTCGTACTCATACTTGTAATAATCTGAAATATAACGTAGACATTTTTTATTCCTCTCGAGCGAAATTACGAACCGGCACTACAGTGTTCTAATGATTATTGTAAGTTTATTACCTATTATAGATTATAACTTGGTATTGTTATACCATTGACTTTTAATCACAATCAAATTAATCATAATTATTGTAATTACCGTATTATGTTTTAGTATCTAACGTGTGAGGGTTTATTATTTTGATAAGATTCTATTCTGTAAACAAAATGACGTGAACAATTTTCAGTTTATTTATTTATATCGGTTTTTTTTTTTCTTGGACTATTGATTTTTCTAGCCATCATAATATGCCTACATTTATCGCTTATAATATAACGATGACATGTGTATTTTTCCGGACGTCTTCCGTCGCATATTTTTTCACGAACTGCGTCCTTGCAGGTCTTCCCCTTTTCTCGTCTCCCCGTCAATGTTCTTCCTTCGGCTATTGTCAATGTCCGACCCTTGTTCCCTACATCGAACGCACAATCCACTCGTTTCACCTTTCCCTAAGCGCGTTCCATATACATATTTTGACTCTGAAGCTCTCCGTAGTTTATTGTTGTTTGTTTAATATTTATAACGGTAGGTGGGTAAGTATCGAAAAGAGACATTTAAATCTATCTGCCTATTTCTCGTTATCGAACAGCGTTCTCGATGTAATATATGTTACGAAAATATTTTCGAAAATTAATACGAGTCAATATATACATGTTCAAAATCGATTTCGATCGATTTTCGTTTGGTATCAATTTTATTATCATTTGAACACGGTCGTCGCTCGGTTCGAGCGCCGCCCATGCTTCGAGAAACATTTCATTAATAAAATAAATTAAGTGTAAATTGTTGTTATTATATTATCGTTTATTCCGTATAAATTTACTCTTTGACGCCGTTTCTTAGCCAGAACAAAAAATTGAACAATACAAATTCGCGTTTTGACTTTAAAACGCTGGACACTTTGTCACGTTATAATACCGTCTATGCGTCTACGTCTACATGAATAGCGTAGGCACACCGTCATTTGTAATACGAAAGGCGAGGAAAAGTGAAATAAATAAAATTCCCGGTGTGAATTTATTTTAATTTTACGCACGGGCTATCGTGTCGCCCGTGCATATTTCGTCGTTTTGTCCGAAAATATTATGAATTTATAGGTATGTATGGGTATACGTACCAACGTAAGTACGGAACACCTATCTACTCGTGTTGGAGGACAGTAATATCGCAGAAATCTTTATGCGTCGACGGTCGTTTTTTTTTTTTTGAATTCAGAAAACGTTATCTGTGAAAATTTGGCGTTATTTTAATTTTATAGTCAGCTAATAAAAGCATTGTCGTGATATTCCGTATCTCTCTTCTTAAAAATTAATACATCGATGGTACGTCATTATCTTTACGTAAAATTCGCTCCCTATTAAAACTAACAGCACAGAATTGTACCCGTCGAACGAAAAGTCACTATGTCGTACAAACGCGAAATAGAGGAAAATCATTTCGTTTAGTTTATTAAAAAAATCGGGTAATATCAATTGTTTAAGCTAAACGCAATATCATAATAATATTTAAACATTTTCATCATATTGGAAAATAACTACAAAAATAAACTGTATTCTTTAGGCACGTATAGTATATAAATACATTAACATAATAACACAATATGTCTCGGTATTAATCAATGCCATCGGATATTTCTTTTTGAAACCGTGCAAACAACAATCGTATTATTTTCGAGTAAATATAGGAAAAAAATATATATGTATATACATAAATATTTAAAAAACTAACCTTTGTTTTCAACAACAGCCGTAAACTATTTATACTGCTGAAATATAAAAACTTTTTTTTTTTTTGAATTGTCTAAAGTTTATCTTTATTTTTTAAAAGCGTTATTTATGACTTGATTTTTATTTATACGAAGAAAGAAGTTGGAAGAAAACTGTCAAAAGACAATATTGCGCGTCATTTTTTTGGCGAAATAAAAACTCTATTCGAATTATTATTTTCTTCATAGAAAATACATAATAATATCACGACATTTAACACCAGTAATTAACGTCATCAACTGCAATACGATGACGTTAATGTAATTATTATCAATTACTTATTGATTAGTTTTTTCGTTCATTTTTTCAAATTGAACGTTCGATCTTAATTCTCTCTGTTTATCTAGATAAATTATATCTATAGATAGGTATATGTTTATGTTTTATCTTGCCAAAACAAATGGAAAATAATCGGTTATCCGAGAGAAATAATCAAATCAACTATATAAATTTATCTAGGTACATACATCGTAAGACATCGTCTTTGTCACAGAAATTAAATAAATATTTATATATATACATGCATAGGTTTGTTTAAATTAATACGTAAAACGATTAATTATTTAAACGTATTAAAAATGAATTAGAGAGTCAACTACGTTTATTGCAAAACTTAAAAAAAAATAAAATCTACATATGCGCCATATCCGGTGCGTTTTTGACGCTTAGTTTTATAGTGTGTAATGACAATTAAAATTACCCTCATCTATACAAATAAATAACTAAATATCGATACATTTATGTATTTTATCTTTAACTAGATATTCTAACAGTTGTCTCGTATCGTCATTTAAATATTTTAAAATGTATCTGTGTACAACACTGATAACAATAATAATATTGTTGGGACTAAAGAAATTGCCTTTTTTTTTTTTTTTTTTTTTAATTTTTATAACGGTTTCAGGTGCAGGTACTCTATCATCACCCGAGCTTGGGGCAAAGGATTGAAATCGTTTTGGTGAAACTGGAAATGTTCAAAAAGCAACCGGTCGACCTGCCTCATTATAACGGCGAGAGGAGTTCGTTATTGGATTCGTTTTGCGCGTTCAACAAAAAATATCGAGAAAAAGAACAATGGGACATCGGGCTTTATATTTCGGGGTAGGTAGATAAAATAATCAAAAAAAAAAAAAAAAAAATGATTCCAAATAAAAAGCCAAGGGATACTTTTTTATTATTATTTTTTTTTTTAATGTATTCAGTTTTGTGAATATAATTATATTTAAACTTCAATCATTAAATAATTATAATTGTTTAAAAAATATATATATATACAATATACACATAAAAAACTTTGTGCGATTAAAAAAACATTATACTTGGGAATATGTATCTATCCCTTGATTTTAACAAAATAACGATTTCGAAATAATTTTTTATTATAATATATAATGTCTCAAACAATTACATTTTAAGTAACAATACAGCGATGTGAATTTACCAACAAAACTAATTCACGATAGTAACGATTTTTAAAATTAACGATTTATTAATAATTTCTTTTTTTCTACAGCTTAGATTTTTACTCGGTGGAAAAAGGACATTGGAGTGGCTCCACTATGGGTAAGTTGGTAACAAAAATTTACCAAATTCGTATTTTTCCAAATTATAATTATTACTCGTTATTATCATTTATAACACGTTTATTTTATTTGGTTTTTTATGAGTTCATTACAAGTAATTATTGTTCAAATATTTGACAAAAATACTATTAGTTTGTCAATTAGAATTTTTTTTTTTCACAAATTTGTAAGTTAAAAATACATTAAATAAATGTACAAGTAAATTAATAAAATTTTAAAATTAATTTCAGACAAATTGAAAATAATAATATAACATTAAACTTCTGTCGATGTGCTATGCAGAAAATAATAAATGCCCATTTGAAAAATAATATCGCGTAAATTTGTGATTTTTTGCAGGTCTGGCAACCGTCGGTGGCGTCTGCTCGGAAAAATATTCTTGTATTATAGCCGAATTCGGGTCCACTGATGCTCTGGGAAAACCGTACCCTTCAGCCGGTTTTACTTCGATTTACATCCTGGCCCACGAGATAGGTCACAGGTAAATATTCAAAATAGAACGTATTTTATCATAGAATATAAAAAATATAGTGTTTGGGGAAGGGGGAACAGAAAAGATCTAGAGAAATGATGATACGAAAAATTATTCTGAAAAAAAATTCGAATTTGTCGTAAAATCTACAGACTCGCCGTGATTGTTTTTACTGTTTTTTTTTCTATAGGTACAGCAATTTTTCTGAGAGACACAATTGATAAAATAAAACAAAATAAATACTGCATAGTTTTTTTTTTTTTTTTTGTATGTAAAATGCGAAAAATTCGCATGCTTGTAGAGTGTAACTGTCGTCGGACGATTTAGTACCGTTCTCCTTTGCGCCGATCTAGGTCGATTATTATATTATTATGCAAATATAAATTTATATGTGTATACTCGTATGCATGTGTGCGTAATATTTTATATATAGACACTAAACTTTCGAATAATATTGTCGACTACAATATTCATCGCCCAATCGTATCGCATAATATGTTACCGACTCTCGATGACAACAAAACTCCTCGAGCGGCGCGCACCATACACCATACACTCGTCAAAGGCTAAGAGCTACGACGTGAATAATTAATTGCCGTTAAGAACACATATACACTCTAGCAGATTAAAAGTTCCTTTAATGTATACGCGTGCGAGGTTCTCTTGCCGTCAACGTCAAAAAGCGGGCCAGACGCGCCGCCGTTGTCGGCGATACGGACCGACGACGACTCGATGGCCGCGATGAGACGATGATGATAATAATATGTCTGCACACGAAACTTTTTATTGCTACGAACCTCGGAGATAATAATAATTTTCCTCGACCGTCGCGTGAACTACTCTACTCGATTATGATCACACATCCGTAAATAAAACATTTTCTCTCGAGTAAGTACCTATATAAATTAAGTGTTCGAAATCATTTATATGACTAGAAATTATCACGAATTTAAAAATAAAATACTCACAGAATAACTCATGCATAAAGTTTATAATGAGTTATAGAGTTGGACCGTTCGATACCTATTCGATACTTAAGACATTATCGAAATCGAGTAAACTGGTAATAAATTGAATATTGATAACGTGGTAATAGCGTGTTAATCACATCGTGATTAAATAAATTAGTATGGGTTTTACCATAAGCGTGTACCGGTCCTTTTGGCAAGGGGGCAACGATTTTTTAAATCAAAACTTACACAAAAATCATAGATACAAATAATCCGAATATTCTTGGAGGGGGATAATCCCCCATTATATTGACGATGTATAATTAGTTAACAAATTAACTGGTGGCACACCCATCTCCAGTATCAATTTTTTTTTTTTTTAAATTGTATGTAATATTATGTTTTATACAAATATTAATATTCGTATTTTGTTTTTATGTTTAAACTTAAGTATCGAGAATCAAGCATTTAATATGAAAATCAAGTGAATATCGAGTACTGCTCATTTCTTTTTAGAAACTTCGTTCAAAAACGTTTTTCGATTGCATTAACCGTTGTTCTCTGTATATTATAATATATACCTAAACTAAATCGTCCTAAATCCTGTTGGGACCTATGCGATAACGGTGCAAAATCCGAACGTCTTTTCATATCGTTCATTCTATTACAATGCACAGGGTCGGATATAAGGAGGCTAAGGGGCCATACCCACCTCCTCGACAAGTCATTTCTCCAATTTGTTTTTTCAAACAAACTTAATCCTAACGATCAATACAGAAAATTCGACAAAGTGAACAAATAGTTTGGATTTCGTAATTTAAAATAATAATTAATAACGTTTAGTTAATACTTGTAATAAATAAAGTTTATCTATATTGTTATTTGCCTTCTATTAAAATTATTACCCCCCCTACCCCAGGTTTTTGCTTTGGATCCGTGCCTGGCACTACACGCCAACAAATTAGGACACATAATATTATTTCGCCGTGTTAATAAACGTTTATTGTTTGGTTTATGCGATTTTTTTTGACGACCGGATCCAAAATAAAATTAGTATTACCTATTCCGCTAAAATTCTGTAAATTTACTCGTCAACCAAACGACGATCAAAGCGTGACGTTCGCGTTTAAATATAAGACAACGCGTTTTTCTGGTAAAATTGTACGGCGATTCGTAATAAAGTTCTCGATTCGCATCCATTCGGCAGTAAAGCCTTTACGAAATTAACGTCTTTATGCGGTTATTTCGTCTCGAAATAATTACTGTAATTATCTATGTAGCTATGAGTATATGTATCGTATTTTTAATGTTTACTCGACGGGAAATATGAATATTGGTCAAATATCATGTAATGCTGTTTATTATTGGGCAATCTCTACTTCGCTTTTAGCTTTAGAGCAGAGCAAAGAATCTATTGATTTTAACTTGATGAGGTTTTTTTTTTGTCTGTAAACAATGTTTTGAACAGAAGACTTGTTCCAATCGCGAAATGAAAAATTTCCGTTGGTGTAAACCAAAAACCTATTATGTTCACCGAAAAACCACGACCGCTTTTGACGAAACTGATGGAAAAATGTAAAAGCCATAATAAAGACATATATACAAGTACACCAAATAATTAATTTATTGATTTTGTTTTGTTTTTATTTTTTGTCGAAATGTTATTATTTTATAAAAACTAGATAATACAATAACATACATACTTTCAAGTAATATAGAAAATTGTTTAAGTTAAAAATATTACGATAACATTATATGTATTTATTTTTGTACGGTCAATATTTGTCTACGATTTGTGATGTTAAAATCGTTATTTCTATGTTCCATCCAAACATTACATACAACAATATTAGTTTTACTATAATATTTTGTTCGTATTGTATTAAAGCGATACATTTATTTAGTTGTTTTTAAAATTAAATTTAGACAATTATTTTTGAACCGATTTTTAAACTGAGCGCATGTTTTTATTCGTACGGTTATTAGCGAAGAAACGTCTTCGTTTTCTCGAATACTCATAAAAAGCCTTTACAGCCGTTCATAGAACGCACCACAGTTCTTTATCTTGACTCTTGAGCATATTTTTCCTATATTCATAAACTTTATATTTCTATAGTTTATATACCTAGATGATCCATGTCTTCTTTTACTTTATCATTCAATCTTTTCTTAGGTCTCGTGGATTCCTCGTAGTCTCTTCCTGGTTGGATTCTAGCTGAAATACTTTCTGTGCTCTCTTTACATTGCATACCCATATGTTATTTAATTCTCGTCAAGAGCATTTTCGACATTGATAAAACCACTCCAACGTTTATAGTTTCCGACAAAAACTTAATTTTCATATCCACCAACTATTGCTTCCAACAAATCCATTTCTACCTATATTACTGTTTAAGAAACCCCTAGTCGTTATGATGATAAATCTATAAACAGTGTTATCTGTAGATGGCGGAATTCGACATAAACCGTTTGATATCGAAGTACACAAACTCCAATACACGTAATAGTTATCTTAATATAATACGAATAAAATGCATGTTAATACTTCAAATGCACATAAAAGATATACGAATAAAACCTTTTCTGGAATGAAATTATTTTTAAACGTGTGCAACAATAATATTCTAAATAATTTCAAGAATATATTACTTATAGTTTTTGGGTGTGATTTATAGAACAGCTAGAATCGTTTACCAAATGCGTAACATAAATTATGAGAGTTCGATAACAAAAATAAAAATAAACAGTATTTGGGGCTCAATGAGAATAGCCTGTTTACGGTGGTCCTCAGGTGACTGGTTCTTAAACTATAATTTAGATATGTAGAACTGTCAAAAATTGGTCTTCATATTTATTTCGGGATTTCGTTTTCGACCCTTGTTCCGTTTTCTCAGCCTTCATATTTCACTTTGAAGAAACTAATTTTTTTTACATTTTCTAACGTCGTACGATACGTAGTATTATAATATTAATTATTATGTAACACGAGTATAATCGAGTAACGTTATTTTCGATTTTATTTATATAGTTAAACATAAATAATAAAATTATAAAAATATTATCTTTTGCACGAACGCAATGTTAATTCGGTAATATTTCATCGGACCAGCTGTACAGGTATTACCACAACGGTACTGTTTTTTTTTTTTTTTTTTTTATTATGTCATTCGCTAATAATAATACATTATAAAGCTAACCTTTTTTTTCCGTCCGGAAATAAAAAATAAAACCGTAATACTTTAATACAACTCTCTGTATAATATACAAAATGTGTTTGGTCCAAATATATGTATTCCAAACCTGGTCGGTACTATAGAGTGTGCACTGTGTAAATGAAGTTTCATTAATGAGTTACAAATAAATAACGTTATAATATTAATATAATATTTCTATATTTCGATGTAACAGAAAAAAAGTTGTACAATACGTTTTACTTAACAAAAATATATGAAAAAATATTATTGATTTCAACGAAATACATAGAAACGTTTCCAGCAATTTATAAGAAATTAAGTACCAATCGACATAGCGACTAAATTGTACGTATATCAAAATGTTTTTGATTTGTTAATAAAAAATTATAATTTTACTTAAATATTACAAAAACAAAAATCGTATTTATGTTTGACGGTAAATTCTGTTAGTATAAAACGTAATTAGTAGATATAAACGAAGGTTTTTTTTTTAACCGAATTATGTTTTTGTCATTTCGACTTAAAATTTAACGAGTCGATTTGTCCGACTTGACTGTTTAACCGATGGCTTTCTTTATATATTTTAAATATATATATGTTTCATTTAAACGAGTTCAATTACCTTTGATTAAATATAAATTTCTAGTGAAAACCTAGTCTGTCGCTTCTATGGCTGACCCATGCAAAACCGACGACATTTATATTTCAAAATTCCGTATTTTTTTTTTTAATTATTTTAGTGTATTTTATTTATTACATATTTCCGGTTATTTTCTAGTGTTTATTTTAATTCATCGCTATGGATGCGGTGGCCACTATTGTGTAGCTGACCACCGCCATACATAATTGCATGTGTTTTTTATATCATCTATCCCCCACTTGAATAGAAATTCAAATGAAAAAAAAAAAAGCGTATGTTTTTTTTTTCATATAAAATACATTATTTTAACATCACAAGTCTCGCAGGCCACTGCAGATATTTCTCTATAGACCGTCGTTTCAGGGATTGGATACCCATGGTTGATTTTCTTCATAATAATGTTCGCGTTACATCGTCATAAAATATAATAATATTATAAAAAATATGATTTGAAACAGTTTAGGTATGCATCACGACGGCACGTCGAACAACTGTCCGAAGGAAGGGTTCATTATGTCACCGTCTAGAGGAATAACCGGCGAATTGTTATGGTCAGAATGTAGCGCTCGCGTCGCAGCGAATCTCAAGTAGGTCGACGATATTATTATTATTTTTTATTTTTTTTATTATTATTTACTCTACTGATGTCTTATTGTTATCCGTCCATCGGTGAAGAGACCGTTTTTTTTTTTTTTTTTGCTCGTTCAATCCTTTTTATTACACGGTACTCTTTATAATATTCGAATACCTAGTAGTATTTTTATATACGTTGTAACTAGAGTTCGAACGTTTTACCTCGATAAAATATAAAAAAAAAACACATTAAATAAATCAATAAAGCACTAAAAATCTTAAAAAAATCATCGAAAATTCCTAAAAATCACTACGTAAAATAATATTATTAAATTATTATCAATTGAAACTTCAAAAAGGAAATTTCAAAAAAATCCAATTTAAAATGCAGTACAAAAAAACGTGTACCAATCCTAAATAGCATGAGACAGATTTAAAACAGACGTAGATTCATATTGGACCAATTTAAAAGGAAACGGTTACAATATCCGAGCTCTAGTGATGGTTTACTCGCTATTGATAGAAATAATTTAATTATATATATACGAGGGCTAATCAAAAAGTATCGAGACTGATAATATTACTCGGAAACCGAGCGTTGAAGAGCAAAACGATTTGTAAACCTTGCTTCTATGACTTATACTGAGCACGTCTATTCGTATAAAATCTCTATAAACTTCTTCGTTTTGATTTAACGATATTTTTCTAAAATTTGTTTTTCACGTTTGGCGATTTCGTAATGAATCCAAAAGAAGCGGAACTCGCTGCCACTCGAGGGCATATTTTCAGTTTTTCAATTGACATTTAATGGCAAAAACCATGAAATGTTGCATCCCTCTGAAACTGGAAAAAAAATGCAGACAAATTTTCTAAAATCTCCAAATCTGTCAAGTTACTCTTCTTTTGGGTTTATTACAAAATCGCCAAACTCGAAAAATATATTTTACAAAAATATCAGCGAAATCAAACCGAAGAATTTTATAGAGAGCAATAAAAACAAATGAACTCAGAAAAAGTCATAGAAGCAAGTGATAGCAATCCTACTGCTCTTCGATGCTCCTTTTCCGAATGATACTATCAGTATTGATACTTTTTGATTAGCCCTCGTATATGCCGTTTGTCATTTCGATAAAATTCTTACAATTTATTGTATAAAAAAAAAAATAATAATAATCAATGTTCAACGAAAGAATGTTACAAAACGAAATACGGCACTGTTTAAAAAAAAAAAACTTTAAAACTTTTGACGCCGACGGCTTATCCGGATTCGCGTTTATGGTATTTCATTATTGTTTTCACGCACGTTCGACTTAATTATAATATTACTGCATCGCGGTGCACAGTGTTTTTTTTTTAGATTCGGTGCGTATTTTCAATTTATTTTCCTCGAAAAGATCCGTAATGTTTTTCCGAACAGATACAAGCGCATATTATACAAAACACTACTGTCGAAACGTTAATACGAGATCACTGGCTGCTGTTATAATAATATGTCGACGTTTTTTTTTTACATTTTTTATTTATTATTATTATTATTATTTTATTTTTTGTATTTTTTTTGTTGTGCGTATTTGCTCTAGTAATCTTGAGTGTCTATTTAAATCCGCGGCCCGTCATTCGGCCGCTGCAGTCCAAAAGTTTGATCATAATAAATTTGCCGACAAGCCCGGCCAAGCATGGGACGCTAAAAAACAATGCGAACTGCTGTTATTAGACAGCGACGCCAAAGTAATGAGTAACAAAACAAATTTCGACTACTCATCACAGCAACAACAACAGCCGACAGAAGTAGTAAGTTCGTTTCGAACAATAGTAACGGAAATACCTTAGAGTCTTAACTTTAATGGACACATCCATGATTTAAAACGTACATGTCGAGTCGTGAAAAATAATACGCGTACACGATTTACGGAAATAATGCGCGTAATATATCCTATAAAGAGCGTTTTTCTTAAGGGTTTTTATTTTTTAATATTTCTGCATGTTTGTAGCACGGTATAGTTATTAAATACCCAGTGTAACCAATAATTTATTTTGTCACTATAGATTCTCGATTGAAGGTCCGTGTTCCGATTAGTTTGTAATATTATAATATTATGTCATTAGGTACCCATGCATTCCGTATAGATCCAAACACTCGTTAAACTACTGTGATTTATCGAATTTTTTTGATATTTCCGATGAAACAGAAAATCAAACCACTGTTTTCATTTCGTTTGAGTATTATAACATTTGGTTCTAACTCTTAATGATGTAATTGTGTTTGAAAAACAAAAATCATTAAATTATTCGAAATTATACGTATATTTTTTTTTAATTTCTCGTGGTGTTTTTACGCCAAGTGGTGCTCCCTGCGGGCATCCTTGATAACTATTGATTATAAATATTTCGATTCGTTGACTTTGAAACACATTCCAGAATTAGTGCAGATCACGACGAACAAATAGATTAGGTTAAATTAATAAAAAAAAAAAAAATGGCTTTTTGCGGTTATTATATTATCAATAGTCAATTATACAACAAATGGAAATATAATAATCGGGGCTCAAGACTTTTAGCACTTGAATTTGCCTGAAAATATTTAAAAAATCGAAAATGGTAGAAAGAGGTTTAAGCCCCTCTCCCCTCTAACGACCCATTGAATACAATTCAATGGCACTACAAAAACGGTTAACAAAGATTAATACGTACAATTTTATTTAAAAAAAAATTATCCTGTGATAACGGGACATTTCAACTACCTCTACCGTTTTTATTTTTAAAAGATCTTTTGACGTTTTCAAGCGCTCGTTGTGAATCCCGAGTGATTCCGATGAGTACCGGCAATAATAATATACGGCGTCATTCGTATTTCATCGATATTATTACGTAGGTAAATGTTATTTCGAAATGAGTATTTATCTGAGACGACGACAAAGCGAATTAACACGCGTCGGGTATAGGTGCAACCGTACGTATTGTAAAGTTTACATTTTAAATCACACGGAATTTTCAATGATGTTAATCCACCACTCGTCCCCGTAGTGTTATTACGATTACGGTTTACTCTGTGCAATATTAATATTACGAATATTATACAAATAATAGACGGCGGCGGGCTGTTAAATATAACATTCAGATTAGTACATAAATGTGTGCATTCCGATTGTTGTTTGAATTCGTATTATACGCGCACGCGAAAGTGCGTGAAATAACGGGTATAGACGTTATAATATTCACGTCCCCAAAGTGTACACATTATTATATACACGTGTATAATACAACACACGGTTTTTATTCTGGAAATCGCGTATATATTGTACGCGTACGCGCATTGTGTACGATACGATACGAACGAACTGTCAAATACCGTTTGAATCCCATTTCGCAAATTATTATTTCCCTAACACCCTCGGCGGCGGCACTGTTACGTCCCTTATAATATAAAAGCTCGTGCGCGCAAACGCCGCCGGCGCGTCGTAATGGATAGGTAAATACCAGGTGGAGAACGGTGGGCACGGGTAACTTTTCGTTCACGAGTTATATAGTCTCGTCTAATTGTGTATTGCTTATAGTTTTCCGATCGAGTCGGAAAAACGGGTATTTCGCGTTGATTTCTCGGTCACGGTAACAAGTAGGGAATAAATACGTAAGAGTCGGTAATATCTACTCTGCACACAATTGTCGATTTTCGTCAGCAACGATATATCCGGACCGAGTATACTCGGTCCAGATAGACCGTGATTTTGTTTCCTTTCCGCCGTGTACATAAACATAAAGCAATTTTTTTTTTTTTCGTTTTGAATCTATAACAAGATTTTTGTTTTTTTCACAGGATATATGTGCAAATTTACAATGCGAAACACCGAACCGACCGGGGTATTATTTCGCCGGGCCGGCATTAGAAGGAACTACGTGCGGACCCGACTTGGTAATATTATGTTAATAAAAACAATTATTTTAGAATACCTCGTTGAATTAGGTATCGTGTTTATTAATGACTTATTTCTCCGTGCAAAAAAAAAATCGTCAAATATTACCACGATTATCGGATACGAAGGTTTCCAATTTACCTATGATAAATTGTCTACGGAATTGAATATAATATTTCAGACTCTGAGCATAGCGATGAATTTATCTAGTATGACGTGTTATTTTTTTTTTTTTTTTCGTGTTTATGAACAACTTTTCTACCAAAAATATTGATCCAATCAAAAATGAAAAACGAGCTTTATTTGTAATATTTTAAATCTAGTTAGGATATTGATAGGATTATTTTCTGATTTCCAATGTAGTCTTCACAATAAATGGAAAACCCCGTATAGAAATAACTGATAAATTTACGGCAGTAAAATTTTCATTGTGTCCGATTTCGTTTTTCTACCAAAAATCTTATTCCGGGTTGCAAGAAAATATAATCTAGTCGCATAAGAAGGTCGCTTTTTTGATTTTCAAAAAAATTAGGAAATACCGGAAAATTTACGGAAATAATAACGATCTCGTTATTTTCAATTTTGTGTTTATGTAATTAAGTTAAAAATAACCGTTAGATTTAAAATGTGCATATAATACTTATATTAACTTTTTTTAAAAACGGTCCAATTTTCAAAACATTCTAGAATTTTTTTTATTTTTTAGATAAAATTGTTTTGGCCAAGTAGACATTTATCAAAAATTATATTCAAAGTCACTGTTAGTCGTAACTAATAATCAAAAAAATAAACGTAATGAAGTAGTTTATTTATATTCGTGTTTCAAATTTTTTTCGTAAAAATCACAGCACGAACAGTGAACTTTTCTCAGAATCTTACATTGTTAGTGTTGATCTATCGTTGCGTACAGATATACATTAAATTACTTTATGTATCCCTATTTCTAAATTTCCTACTTACAACTGTAGCACATCCATCAGCAGTATCAGCTCTTTTTTTTTTCTTGTAATGTATCCATTGCGAAGATAACGACTATCGCATGTGTACTTACAGAAATACAATATTTTATAAAAAAAAAATTACAATTAACGAAAACCAGGCGAAAAAATAAATATACGAGCTGGTCGTAGTGTCTACAAGCTTAATTCAATCAACCGATTTGATACGAGTCACTTTTTTTTTTTTTAAATTGAAAAAGCTTTATTCTCGGGTTTCCGGGATTGAACCTATTGTCATGGTTTTTTTTTTTTCAAACGCAGTGGTGTGAAGCGGGAAAATGTGTTAAAGGCAAACCTAAAAAACCTAAAAAGATCATAAAAGGCGGATGGAGTCAGTGGAAGGTGCATGAGTGTACGTCCGGGTGTATACACAAGTCAAAAGGTGCGTGTACATGTTTTCCTTTTTCGATTTTTTTTTATTTATTGTTATTTTTTTATTATGTTTTTTTTTTGTACGCGTTATAATAACTTCGCAATGTTCGGTAGGTTTTCGGTTGAGAACGAGAACGTGTAATAATCCGAAACCGATAAATACAAACGAAGGATGCGAAGGGCCTAAACACGAATCCGTCCTTTGCAAAGACAATAAGGTTATTATACTTGTATTATAAATTATTAAACTAATCATAAGGATTTCTATATTTTTTCCAATTTTACAAATTTCGATTCATGATAACATAACAGAAACATCAAAAGTTAAACTCGAGTGCTTCGTTGTTTTTTTTTCATTTTTAACGTGTTTAAAAAAATGGTTTTAGAAATATTAAAATAAATTTCAATTAGTACATTCGAGTTTTTAATGTTAAGTTGGGTAACCAACTACACAACATTATTATCCCGAAAAATCCCTATCAATTTTCAATATATTTTAATAATTTTAAATTCGATTCACGTATGTGACAGATATTGTAGGTACATATTTCGAATGCATTTTTTCGCTTTAGAATCTTTTTTTTTTTTTTGGTACATGAACTGTCGACAGTTTCAAGACCTTTTAAATCCCGGCCTTTTATACATTATTACTATGAGCGTTATTGTTTGTTGACGCAGACGTGTCAGAAATCTAAAAAAATTATGGTCACGGAATACGCGACGGCCAAGTGCAAAGAACTGGGAAGCATATTGCCGGTGTTGGACGAAGAGTACTCCGGTCTACAAGCACCGCACGAAGAAGGTTATATACAATAGGTTAAATATATAGTACGGTTTATTTATTATTTAAAAATGTTTTAAATTCCGAATTTCATGATCGGAATTTTACGACTTAAAATCGAAAAACCGCGTAATGTTTAAGTGGACAAATAGCGCACGTCTACCGTCGGATTTAAATTATTTCAATGTTACGAAAAAAAAAAATAATAATAATAATGAAAAAGTACCTACAAGACCGAGAATATATAAGATCGCACCGTCTCGTTTATCCGACCCCGTCTCGATAACACAATAATAAAATCAAGTTTATTCTAACGAATTACTTCAATCTTTTTTTTTTTTTTCTTAAAAGAAAGTTTATAAAAAGATATAAATCTAAATAAAAACGGATTACAGTATAACACGGTTGTGAATAAAACAAATCGACGCGCATTAGTCAATTAATTAAATCGGGGTTTTGTTTTTTTTTCCTAAACAAGTTTTTAACAAGTAAAATATCTCAGGTGAAAAACTCTGTAGAACTTTTTTTGTAGCTTTTTGGATTTTATTCGATGCACTGACAGTCATTTTTCTTTCGAAATTGCCGTAATCACGCCGTAAACGAATCTAGCGAAATCACGTCCGTGTGGTTGATAGCAAATCCAATAATACAGATGCCCTTCTATGACGATTATTTCTACTTCCGAACATGTCCGGAAACGACAATTATATTATCGACAAAACCAAATGTTTATGTTATTAGTACCGATATTATTATAGTTTTAAAATCGCATTTATTATACATTTATTATTGCCGTTGTCCTTCGTCGTTCGGACAATGCAATACCTAAGTACAAATCCGCCACACAATAACTTCGTTAATGAATCGAATTTTAACCTTATAGTATCGAAATCGTATTATAATCGCAACGGATGCGATTGTGTTCTTCCTCGTTTCTTATTGACGAAACGATAATAATTGTGTTTTTCCGGTCGTCGTGGATACGATCTCTCTATAGTGCCACCTTACTTCTGCAGCTGCCGCGCCGCCGTCCTTCACTGTGAATATCAATTTCATTTTTTTTTTTTTTACTCCGTTTGTTTTCCGTGTCAGACGTCAGCGCAGCAGTCTACTGTCATTATCACCGTGTCAGCATGCAATCAGAATTACATTAACATTTGCTAGTAACAATATATATAATTTTTAGCAACACGAAAATCGATTGTACGTAATACGCTACGATTTAGTTTAAATATTCGTCGACATTTGTGTGTAAAAAAATTACAAAACGCACAGTTCGAACGCAATTTTATATTGACATATAATACGAACAATACATCGTTTAGAAGTAGTCTTTGATTTTTTTCGTTTTTTCGTTTAAACTGAAATACAAGATGATTTATTTTTACCACGAACCAACGGTTTTTTAATACGAAATATTTAGGCATATTCGATTTCAGTTATTTTCAGTACTTAATAATGAAATCTTATTATAAACATTTATTCCATTTTCGTGTACTATAAACACGCATCAACCATTGATTTCTAATATCACCAACACAGATTTTCCATTTGTGAAATTAATTCTTCTAAACAAGCTTCAGTTTTAAACTTTTAAATGGAATAGAGAAACATTTTCACAAAATATCGTAAATGAGAAAATTAAATGATTTGCACAATGTCTGAAATAAAAACCAAATTCGAATTTATCCAATATTTTCGTGCATAGGCTGATTTCGCCTGATTTTTGTAGCTTTATGCGATTATCCCCTAAAATTGTACAGATACGAAAAAATATCGTCGATAACTATTGTTATTATATTGTTGATATGTGTATTATTTTCAAAACTCTGTGTCGTTTACTTTAACTTCAGTTGTTGTTTTTCCGAATATTTGTAACTAAGTCACTCAAATGTATATTTCATTTATGTTTCAAACATTAACTTGTTTTGTTTTCAGCATAATTATGAATTTAAACAATTTAAAAAAAAAATTAATTAACTTACTCAGCTTCGATTGTTATAGTAAAATAATTATGATTATTTCAGCTCGTCCCTGGATGGGATGTTCTGTGTTCTGCCGGCGCAAGGACACCGGATCGTTTTACACGCCAAGGCTGGACGTGTCAAACTTACCCGTGGATCCGTATTTTCCGGACGGAACTTGGTGTCACACCGCGGACAACGACAACTACTATTGTTTGAATCACGTGTGTACACCCGAGGTAAAACATCTTCGATTAAACACTATACTAATAATGATTATTATTGTTATTATTATTATTATTATCATTATCATTATCATTATCTAAGGGACAATTTAGCATCTTGAGACGTCCGGTTTTTCTATACGTAATCCCAAAAAAAAACCTTAACAATTCCGGTTTCCGTGCACAAACATCAATAGTTCAAGAATCCGCTGCAATAATCGGACCGATCCGTTTTTCAAAACTTTTCAAAAACAAATAAAAAAAACCTATTAAAACACCCTCCAAGTTCATAATAAAACTTATTTCAAAATTAATTCTGCAAAATATACAGTTTCACCTTTACCGTTTTTTACCGTTTCTTTAGGAGTCGTTTGCAACCTAACGCTTTTTGGAGTTGTCTTGTTTTTTGATTCTTTAGAATCGCGTTTAATATATGGCAACAACTTTAAATTAAACTCTTCTTCTAGAACAATAACACATCTATTAGCATGTGTTAGTCGTTTTACATTAAATAGCCTTGTCTTTATTTCAAATTTTGATTTAAATTTCAACTTCGTAAGTAATGAAAGTGAACATTTTTTTTTTTCATTTATAATAGTATAATATTCTCTAACACATTATTTACGTATATTATCTCCAAGAAGGTGACTTATATTTTACAGAAATATAGGAAACTGTATACATTTCAACTTCTAAAGCAGCTAAAGCTAATATTTTTTTTCATTTTTAATAATACATTCTCTTACGTATTACATACTTATATTATCTCCGAAAAGGTAATTTATATTTTATAGATATATAATACACATATTATATCTATATGAAGTAAAAAGTAATATTACACGGTTAATAGGATTATTGTTATAGTCGAAACAGTGACGGCCGCTGCGTCAGTGTACTACAGCCTTAGAGGTACACGTGACTTCGTAAACTCTCGGGAATTTTTAATGGAAAAAGAAGACGTATTATTACGTCAGTAGAATTAGTCGCAGAAACTTAATCGCCAGCGATCACCCTGCGTGGTTTTCTAAGTTATAACGAGGACAAAAAAGACGATTTACATTAATATAGACAAATTACGGTTTCATAATTATCTCAAAATATACAGAGATCAAACCGAAATGTACAATAACTTTTTTGAAAATTCATTTTTAATCGTCACTATAGCACTATTAAACCGTATTTTAAATATCATTTGTTTACCTATATTTTGTTAAAAAAGTATTCGTTTAGTAACAAGATAATAATATTTGTAATAATTACTTAGTTCTTTATTTACTTCATATTTTTGAATTGTTATTAAGTGTTAGTAACGAAAACTCGTTATTAGTAACATCAGAATTTTGTTTCAGAATAAATTTAAATAGATTTTAAATCTATTATATTAATCCCCTTTTATTATTTGTATACATTTTATAAGTGATATTTTTCAAGGCTTTTCGACGTTTTCGAGTGCTTTCTTGTGGATTTTAAGAACATATAAATCCGGTCTCTAATTATTATGACAATCGAGTTATTAATTTTGTATTGATATAAATTGTCGGCAAATACGTACATAAAGGTATAAAAGTAATACCGTGCCATCAAGTGACGACTATAATACAGTACACGCACTCTCCCACTGTTGAGCGTCCCTACTGTCCGATAGGTTAGGTTAAGCTTAATTTCCTTTGAAATCTCTCCCCTTCCCCCAAATTTCAGTGTTAAGATATTTTTGGTATAAATATCATGAAACAATGTCTCAATAGAACACTTGGTCCGCCGAAGATGGACTATCCACTTTTCACCTATTTGTTTTCATTCAATACCGACACGGTCAATTCCAAAAAGTAATATGGGTAAAACAAATAATAAAAAATTGGCACGGGCAACGACGGACAGGACAGATATTATATATAGTTATATATAATAATATAGTATCGGGTGAATAAGACTCATAGGGATAAAAGCTCGAGAAATAATTGCGGAAAAAAATTTAAAAAACATCGAACAAAATCGTCAGTTGTCAGATCGCCGTGAAACGCTCAAAACGCGGTTTTAGAAAAAATGCAGTGCTCCGGTTGGCTTTTTTTTTTTAAATACGATGCTTGTCCCGTGTTCACGTTACGTAAAATAACGGATTAATTTAAATTCTGTGTATTTTTGGACAATGAACATTCCGCGGGCTGTCATTATGTTATTATTGTCTCGTGTTTCGGAGGAATAGTGTTTGGAGCTATTGTTACAGAAAAGAAAAAAAAAAAAAACAAATACAATCTCGACGTTTCAAGATTCGTCGCCGCGTGAAATAATAATATTACGCCACCACGGCTATAGCTGCTGTTACGTCGGTCGAAATAAACGACCCCGAGCGAATGTCGAAAGAATTGTCTTTTCCCGTAACGACCGTTGTAAGCGAACGGTGTTCGATCCGAAAATTCACGGCGGGACAAAACGATTACGGCCAGACACAATAGGTACGCGCGCGTTTATGTAAAAATGTCGAAATCGTGCACATCAGCCGAAAAGTCGGTGAAAAAAACCACCCCGAATCCATTTATGCGCGTAGACAATGGCTGGTTAGGTTATTGCGTTTGTTTGATCTCCGTGTGGGACACCCGTACATTGGTACGAATATTTATCGAACCGTTTTCAACACCCCTACGGCGTGTCGCCCGCCTGAGTGTAACCTGTCGGGCTTTGACTATAAAAATGAAAAAACTCAACCGAACGCATCCGAGAAGAAAAAGAAGAAATTATTTATTTCGTTATTCCCCGCTTTTCGCTTATCAGACGCCATGGTGTTGCCCAAGACGCGGTCCGCTAATCCACCATACAGAACACGCAGGCGTGTCCGAACTCGATGTTATATTTTTTTATATCAAATCTTCTTTTCTTTTTTTTTCGTTGTTGTTTTTGAAGTTTCAAACATAAAATTATAATAAAGTGAAGTTGATTAATTTGGCCGAATTGCCACAACGTTAATATTATTATAATTAATAAAATATATATTATGTATAATGTATATGTAATAATTGTATTTCTGTTGATACGAAACGGGTAAGTTTGGGTCTTAAAAATTGTATATAATTTAATGTTAAATTAAAGTATTACCATATTATTATAATAATATTATGCTAAATCTAAAAATCTAAATAAGTAAAAACGTACAAAACACTTTTTTTTTTCCTTTTCCTATTTCACTTTTTTTTTTCTTCTTTTAATAAACGTTAAAGTTTTAATAACGTAAAATCGCTTTTAATTTCGCGACAATATTATTTTCAAATTGCTGCAGCAGTTTATATCCTGCAGTTTGTTAATTTCCCGCTATACATTGTTAATAATAAGTAGGTAAGTATACGCAGTCTAGATAGGTGTAGGTATATAAGTATATGGGTGTAATAAATTTCCAAATTTTTTTAATTATATAGCTCGCTGCGATAATTAAGATTATAATTATTTTTATACCGCGCGCGTATATGTAAAACAGTTTCTTTCTTCTTTTTTTTTTTTTTCCTGTTTTACGGTATGGGTATATTACTTTTTATTTCGACCCTCCTCTCGTCGTGCCGGTTTAATAATAATATTCATGCGGGCGCCCTCGATTATATTATTTTTACACATAAAGACGCGAGACTAAAGTATATACTGTATACAAATTTAAATTTACCAAACTAGTTTGTCTCTCGCTTAAATAATTCCCAACAACTGTGTCGCGTTGTATAACGCAATCTCGTTTTTTTTTTTTTTTGTCTTTATTTCTCGACGACACTTTTCCGCGTCGCTTTTAGCGGACTGTTCCAAACTGATAACATCAAGATGGGCTACGCCGCTCAACTGAGGACCGCGTAAAAACCTCGAATTTAAAAATCTGAAAATTACAAATACGGGATTCGGGGTTTCAGCGAAATCCGAACCGTGCAAACCAGGAATGTATAAATCTGGATTCCGGATTTGTACATTCCAGAATTTTACATTATAGATTTTTACGGTTCGGGTTTCGATGTCTGTAAAACCAAGGATTTAAATTTTTAAAACGTGTCGACAAATTGTCTTGGCTGTTTAGATAGTCGATTTTCCATTTATGGTTTTGAAGACACCCGAAACTAAGATATTGTTTTATAAAAATTGTAGGGTAATAACCACATCACATATTTTGTAAATACGTATACTTTGGGCACACCGAATTTTAAATCGGCTTCCTAAATAACCTTATTCGTAAAGAATAACTGCCACAATTTGTTTTGAAAGTACGCGGAGTACGTATGGTATCCGCTTCTCTAAACACTACAGCTGGAAATACGCTCGCTCGTTACACATAATAATAATACTACGCTGCGGAAGTTTCTATCGAGATGTTTAAAATATTCATTTGAGAATAACGTTTATTTAATTGAATTACAGTAATGTAATCTCTATATTCAGCGGTGTGTCCGGGAATTTTCAATAGGAGTGCGATCTGGTAAATAATAGTCACGATACGCGAATAATTAAATAACCTAGGCAATCTGTTAACAAATCCACACGTTTAGTTTAAAAATTTAAATCGGACATTAAAGAGCATGTCTAATAATTTCCCACCGCATATCAGTAAATATAACGTCATATCCGTCCATAAAAACGGTCTTGCCTTTTCTCCTTAAATGGATATCGCAAAGGCTGAAATATACACTTTTTCGTACTTTATTGTATTATCACCCCCCCCCCCTCTCCTGCAATGAAATCATTTCAATTTTTGATGGGAACAGGGGGAAGAGAGAAATATTTTTGATCAGCACATTAACGAAAAAGTTAATCTCAATTTACATTTTCCTCTATGTATTATCAGAGACAAATGACCAATTTTTTTTTTTTTTTTTGATTGGAATCTAAATTAATTTTTTTTTTTATATAGATTAATTCAAACCAATTTTATAAAATATACATAAATAATACAATATATTCATCATGAATATAATAAATATTAATCACACATACTATCAGTTTTTATTCTTAATTCAATAATGTATTATTTATATGAATTAAACATCGATAGTAAAAGTACCTTTAATCCATTCTGTGCCTTCATCGTCGTTGAAATAATGCGTGATAACTGTCGATATTTTACGATAGTCAACTTATATTTTTATTTAAAATTGCAATAAAAATACATTTTAAAACTTTTTTTTTCTCATAATTATTAAAAGTGCAAACAAATTTAAAACTATAAAATGAATACAAATAAATATCATAACATAGCCGCTACTTTTTAATTCCGCACCTACTGTACACCTGATATTTTAGGTCCCTGAGGTATCGGGCGATAGACGAATGGAAAAGTCCCATCATTATTTTATTAGGAAATTATAATGTATTTGTTACATTATTAATTTTATCGTTTCAAAATGCTACACGAACGAATGGACTCCGCTCAATTAAAATAATATCTTTGGCAATATAATATTATTATTAATAATAATGTCATATCCAAAAAAAAAATAAAAATACATATAGACATACGTAATTATCTGGGAAAAGAAACGATGCGTTAAAAAATAAATAATAATACAGATTAAAAATACTGCGCGTGATTTATAATTCATATAACTTGACGGAAAAATTAATATATTTAATTATACATTTCTGTATAATAATTGATAGATTCTGATGCGGAAAGCGGGCATGGCATGGCGACGCTATTAGTTTTACAATGATATATTTTTCGTCTGAAATCATTTTTTTTTTTTTTTATTTTTTTCTTCCGAGGACTGTAAAAATACTCAAAGCGTATTTCACCCGGAAACTTTGAGGATATGTGTACGCACATATATTATATTATAGACGTACTTAATTGAACACAAGTGCGGGAACTTAAAAAAAAAAAAGAATATTTTTCGTTTGAATTTCTCAATAGTTCCTTTGAAATATATATATATATGTATATGCCTAATAAAAATTTGATTGAAAAGGAAAAAGAGCAATTGCACTAACGGCAGTAGCTACCAGCAAACGAACGTTATCATATTTCGATTCCGTGTATTGAACATTCAAATTTGTATTTCGTACAGACGCAATGTGCATTTTCGATTTTATAAGAACTCTAAAGCAATAAAAAAATATGTGTCGTTTTCACGCTCAGAATATTTCGTTCGGCATGAAAATAAGTACCGAAGTACACCTTTACACAAGTGTATTTTTAAAATTCTTCTTCTTCTCTACAATAGTTTTGTCTGTCATCGCAACTTCACACCACTCCTCTTAATCCTGATTCATGATCCTCCACTCGTCCACTCCTATTCTTTTTAGATCCTTTTCGACTACATCTATCCACCTTTAACTTGACCGTCCTTACAACCTCTTCCTTGTTGGTTTCCAGGGCATTGCTGCTTTAGCTACGCTATTGTCGTTTCCCAGCATTACAATGTTACAAACAACAAACACACATACATTCGTTTTTATAAATTATATATTTTTTTATAGGTATAGATTTTATATAGACTTTTGTACATATATTATGGATGATAATATTTTTAATACACAAAAGTACATGTTCATTAATTTTAATCTCGCGAAAAAAATCCAATACAATAATATTATATAATATAATCATTTACGAAACAAAACGACGAAAACATTATTGTAATTTCTAAAAAACTGTTAATAGCAGACAGTATTTTGCAAAAATTAAATTCTACGATATTTTGTTCGTTATACGCGCGTAACTTGTCAGACAGCGTCAATGTAGCGGATGTTTTAAATATTTAAAATCACAATAGCACTATAATATTTATGCGCATTATTATTGAAAATTAAACGTAAAAATAGTAAACGCCATGGTTGTCGAAAATTGACACGACATTATTTTTCAATTTTATTAAAACGTCAATAATAAGTAGGTACGCGATTCTAAATAATAATAATAGGTATTACTGCAAACTACCAATAATATACAATGTATACAGAGTGTTCCATGATCCACGATGGATACAAAGTTTTTTATCACCCTTCTCTACTCATTTGGTCTTCACTTTAAAGTGTTATCAACTCATAAACGATAAATCCCATCACATAATATGTGTTATGCAAAATCGAAATTGTTTGAAAAATATTCTCTATTCGAGTTTAAATGGAGGAGGAGGGGGTTCTATTTGAAAATCATTTTATGCTATAAAGAGTAAAGGAAAGAAATTTAAAACGTTATCAAAATAAAACTTAAACAATTACATAATGTTTGGAAAAAATAATCCTTCGAGAAAATCAACAGTTCGTGATATATGAATCGTCTTGTAAACTTATTGGTATATTATAATCTATTTGAAAATGATTTCATTATTATTTATATATTATAACTAGGGTGCGGATGTCCATGCGCTTAAAACTATCAAAATATGCGCTAGTACATAATACTGTGTACGTTGGTATTAAAATCCGAAAGTGGCAATGATGGCGAAACGGAGCGGCTAAATATGCGTTTATTTGTATTATTTATATTATCTTTATGCAGGCATATTTTTCAATAAATTAACATTTTACCACGTCCAAATTACGGCATTTTTATAAAATATTATAGTCGCTGGAAAATTAAAAAAAAATTAAAATCACAGCAAAATATTATTTTATTTTAAAATAATTATATATTTGTAAAAATCCTCAAATTAAAATTTCATTTTTGAACTCGTTATAGGCTGTGATTCAAATGCGTAGCTTTTTGGTATGCTCAGTAAAAACTTGCAAATTCATGAACTGCCTTGGCCTAATTATCAGACGTGATCCAACTGTATGTTAATTGTAACGGTCGCTCCTAGTCTGGATATTTTGTTGATATATTCATTTTTAATAGATATACGAGTATGTGAAATATCACAATTCGATAACACTTATATCTCGCCCGTCAATTAAAATGTCGAAAAAATAGCACGGACATTGTATGGACAATGTTCTTATCTTTAAGGTCGATAACAAGTCGATTCACACTAATAGTAAAACTAAAAGCAAAGTATTATTTCTGCAGAAAGCGAATTTGCCATGCCGTACGCACGCAAGATGAAAACAGCACGTCATGCGGGTATCACGTCCCTTTTATGTCGTTCTCGCCGTTCTATAAAAAAAAAAAAAAAAAACGAATAACGAATCACAATTATTTTCTCCCCTACGGGCGAACGAAATTCAAATTTTGTTTTTGCAATATTGTAATATTATTATATCTCGAGCGCGCATTTATTTCCGCAGGACGATCTGAAGCGTTCGGGCAAAAGTTCGGCCGATTCGACGGGCGTCGGCGATGACATACCGATGATCAATCAAAACGCCCGGCCACCCGGCCCGTTCACCGTGCCGGAAGTATTGTTGAGGTACTTTAGCGTGGGCTCGGACGGCACGCCGCTGCTTACGACCATCACGCCGGAAATGACAGTCGACCGGACAGA
Organism: Cinara cedri; assembly: GCA_902439185.1. Lineage (NCBI taxonomy): Eukaryota > Metazoa > Arthropoda > Insecta > Hemiptera > Aphididae > Cinara > Cinara cedri. The sequence continues at coordinate 958,185 of CABPRJ010000970.1, read as the reverse complement.
CTACGGCGATTGGTCGAGCCACGACTACGTGGACATGCCCGAAAAACAGCGCCGGTACGACGGGACAAACGACGTTTTCGTTTCGAAATAAGATTAAACGTACAATAATAATAATAATATAATAGCACGATTTATGATAACATGTACAGGTCGCACGACGGGCGTCGTCCGATTGCTCCCCATTTTGATCTTTTTCGATTGCGTCCGACGGTTATGACGCGGTTGAGTATAAAACACCTATTTTACGAATCGATTGAGCGAATTTGTCGATGTATCAAAGGATATGGAAATACAAAAAAAGAAACCTACACGATTGAGCATAGAAAAAACTCTGCACGTTGCCATGTTTTTCTGCAAATTGTAAATACTTAAATATAATATTTACTTTAATTTCAAAAAAAAAAAAAAAAAAAAAGATAACTGTCCTAATTATAATGATAAAAATATCGATGATAAATCTATACTCGAATTTTGATTTATTTTCGTTGTAAATAATAACTTGAAATGATTTTTCATCGCAATGTTTAGTTATCATGTATCAAGAGCGCCTACAATAGGGGGTATCAAACACTACAGCCGATCATTTGTGGACATTTTTGTAGACAGTTAACTTGCGGTTATCTTATGTGTGAAAATAGTTTGTTCGGAGTATGATAATTGTTAAGTTTACATAGGAAAAATGTCGAAGAATTTAATTTAGTAAAAAAGTTGTTGATGAATTTGAAAAAAATTAAATTGTGTTTTGTGTTCAATTAGTTACTAGAAGTATACAATTTAATATCATATTATAATACCTTTAACATTTTTTGAAAATACACATGATATATAAATAAAAAAAAAACTTGATTATTAATAAAGATTAAGAATGCAACCCCCCTCCCCCTGAATTTTCACCTCCCGGCGCTCTTTTTATGTATTGCTAATCGTAATAACTAATGAATAATGATACTATACAAAGTAGAATATATTATGTAGAATTTTTTTCCAGTCCATCTTTAATATCTTCTAATATAATAACTGGTAGTTACCGGACGCAATCGAAACTTGAGAATAGTGAAAGAGGTCCAAATGGGATGCAATAGCGACATACTAAATTTTTCGTTTTTTCTTACATCGGGACGTAATCGTGATTGTCTCTGCACACGACGAGATACAAATCGTGACCAACAAACCGTTTCATTCAAACAGCTGTGAAATCTGAACCCTAGCGCGCATAATACCAATATTACAAATAATCACAATGTATGATATTTGACGCCCGGATTGTACGATGAATCAAACATAGTTGATTAAAAAAATTAAGTATAATAGGTGTCGAAAATAACAATATAGGTACTCATATAATTATAAAACTGTAAATGTCTGCGTTGGTAGAAAGATATCACAGGTGTTTTGAGGCTATAATTTGCGGGTCACCCGATCAGAGCTCAATTCGCTCAAATATTAAAATTAACAGCACAGTATTGGCTCTGCTAGACGTACATTTGTAAGGCATCATATTATAAAAAATAAAGGTCGGACCAATTTTACTTATCGGAAATTCAATCTTATCTTCTAATACTGTGATTACAACCTGTAAATTATCTTAAATCGTGTTGGATATATTAAAAAAAACGGTCTAAAACCGGTGCGAAAAAAAAAACCGTGCAGTATTTTCGCAATATTTTTATTTCGTGTTTTATTCGGAGAAAAATTATAATAAATGTAAAAAAAAAAAAAAACTTGTTTTATTGTACCTGTGTGCTATATTATACGCGTACGTATTATTTTATAAATGATTAACGTGATTCACAATTACAAAAAAAAAAAAAAAAAAA
>CABPRJ010000970.1:891892-956296 GCA_902439185.1 Cinara cedri | reverse complement strand
CTTTTTTTTTTTTTTTTTTTGTTATAATATAATATTGTGTTTTGATACAACAATAGTTTCCCCGTGAAACTGCGGCAAGCAGAGTATACAAACACCGCCGGATAATGGGCCTCAACGTACGCCACCCGGAATAAATAAGATTTCATAATAATAATAGGATATTATATCATTATTCATTTTAAACGTGTTACACCCCGTGTTGTGGGATTTAATCACGTACGTGGTAGCGTATAATAAAGTAATTTTGTGTTTTTCTTTTTTTTGTTTTTTTTTTTGTTTTTGTACATCTTTCGTAAGATTTAAATTTTATTCACAGTGCACCAAAAAAAAAAATATATATATATATACATACATGAAAACTTTTTTTTTGTGCCCATGAACAGTGTGAAAATCTGATTACCATAAAAATAATGCTATGATTTTCTGCAAGTGTAACATCTTCTCTGAAAGCGAATTGTATCTACTTAGTGCATTGAAGAGGTCATATTTTGATTTTTCTTGATTTTTTTATCCGCATTTATTCGGCTTTTGTAGGACAATTCCGTTACGCAGCCAATCCTCCGTCCATCTATAATATTCGTTGCCAAATTCGTCCTCTACTAAAATGATTTCACGTTATGTTTTCAATACGGCCTCCAACGTTATTCTCAACCTTCTTAAAAGTCTGGTTCTTATATTAGGTGTTATTTCAGATTCCAGTGCTGCTAGTATTTTAATAGCGGTCTCGGCTTCGTTGTGTTAAAGTTGCCTGAAAAGGTGTACGTAAGAGAGCATTTAGGCAATTGTAGGATTTTCGGTTATTCACTCAAAATTAAGTTATTTTTTGGAAAAAATATAACTATTTATACAAACCACTTGCCTCCCTCCTCCCTATATATTTGATCCTATTTTTTTAAGCACTTTTGAATAACGTTTTTTTTTCATTTTTTCTACGTTGAAAATTGCCTGAAATATCAATTCAAAAAAAATAATATTAGATTTATCCTCGATTTTTCAAATAATTTTTAAAACGCGTAATTTTAATAGCAACGAAATTTTACTACCTACTGATCATAATGACTTTAGGATAGTTGTATCTCAAATAATTTTTGACAATCTGCGTTTAAGTACTCCCAATATTATTACGTTCGGAAAACCGAATTTAAATCTAAGGTCATCTGACGAAAATGTATCGTGTTACCTAGAAAAAAAAAATGGTCTTTCTGTGTATACGCGCGAACAAATAAAGAAATAGTAGGCAATAAAAGAACGTTTTAATAATGATGGTGTCGAATGTTTAGTTTTATTACCCTGACGCGACAGGACTAAATTGAATTTGAAACTCGCGCAGTTTAAGCGATAATAATTAATTTGTATGAGGTAAAACGCGTTTACATTCTCAGTCTCGGTAAAAAAAAAATAACAGAGACGTAAATAACGAAGATGGTGCCCGAGATGTACACAGGAATTAAATTGTATCGCGCACATTATTTTATACTATTATTTATTTTGCAATTGCCAAAGAACACTCCAGCATTTTGAAAAAAAAAAATTAAAAGAAACCGTCAGACATTTTTCAAATTTTTCCGAGAAACCACTGCAGCAGCATTATTATATTTCTTTTTAAATAATAGTATACTGCTAATACTCTAAGCCCAATACTCCAGGCTTAATGCTAGTAATAATAAAGCTGCTGTTATTAGTAAATTAATATTAATATAATTTCTAACCAAACAGTATTATTTTTTTTTTGTCTTTTATTCACAATATACGATTTATGATGTTTATATTTTGGATTTTTAATTTGGAAACAATAATATATTTATTGCAGTCAGTAGCACACGCAGAGTGGTGATTAGGGGGTCAGAACCCCTTTCCAAATGTCTTCCTTCACTAAATTGTTTTAACATCGAGTTTTGCATTCAGCAACATAATATCTTATACCGTAGAATAAAATTTAATTTAATTTCATTAGAAATCATTTATTCAGTAACAATAGTGATAATATGTGCCATCCCCTGTTTAGAAAATTATTATAAGCACAATACCCCCCCCCCCCCAAAAAAAAAAATAGTCTTGTATGTGCTACTGATCGGAGAGAGTATCGATATATGCCCATAATTCACCTATTGCGCCATGGAATATTATATTGATCAATTAGACAAAATTAGCCAAAGAAACTAAATTGAATGCAAGTGTATTCTTATTATGTTTGTGCTTTTTCTTCGATTTTTTCCAAATGGCAGACTTGAAAACGAAAAATCAAACAATCAATCTCCCCAGCGCAACAACTAAACAAAATTCGATACCAGTAAACATCCTTATGTTTGTGATTGTTGTTGTCAAAAATTTTGATAGAAAAAAAACAATCACGGTAAAAAGAATATATATCTCGTTTCGCTTAAAATTTAAAATTCAAAAATGTATTAGCGGTACTAAATTTTAACTGTCCAGAATATCATGAAGACATAGTATAAGCATGTTCACTTAAAAACGTATTGCGTTTACAATATTGAACTCGTAATAATAATAAAAAATTTTACTCGTACATAATTGAAATACGATTATAAAACTCGGTTTTACGGTTTTTTTTGTTTATTTAATGAACGATACTGTAAATAACGTTTTACTTTAATACCCAACCCCCCCCCTCTTTACACACACACACGTGTTAGTAGGTCACCCTATAATAAAATATTATAGGGGTTTTTTTTACATATACATTTTTTATTTTACGACTAATAAACCAATGCGACGATTCCGTAACGAGCCGTATAATACTGAGACCGATATTATACCTAGTGAAATAAATTCGAAATTCAAATCGCTCCCTTGTATATTTTGCAATGATACTGTATTATAATGATCAATTTGTCAGAATAGGTATCGTACGCTATAAATCGATTTTATTTTTTAAACCGCTATAGAGTCTTGATCACTTTGAAAGATTAGTGCAAATAGGTAGGGGGGTATAAGCCCCCTTACCCGATTCTCAGTCAAACCTCCAAAATCAAGTATTTATCAATTAAATTTGTATACTTACAGTATTCTATTTGCATGATCGATATTATGGTAGTTTAAGCCTCCCCCAAAATATTCAGGCTATTTATAAGATAACCTATACTTGAATATAAAGAACATTATTTTAATTTATTCGATTACTCGCCTAAATAAGATAACAACAAATACAGACATATATATATATGTATTGTTATTTGTATCCATTGAGACCCTTTCTCCAGAAACAGGGGTTGCTCGAGCAACTTGATTGAGGGGTGTCGAAGTGTATATGGTTTTTCGGAGTTTTTTTTTTTAACAGTAGGTTAGATATTTATTGGAAAAATACGGGCCTGGATCCGGATGGAGAGCTGTTTCTGATGCCACCATCCTCCCTAGGTCCCCGCAACCACTGCTCTAAAATGGGCCTGACCACGTCTAGAAATAAAGTCGGAAATATAATCTTACTGCTAATATCGGTTATTTTGTTTGGTACTTATTTTTTCGTCGATAAACTGTCAAAAAGTCCAACTTGTAACAGATTACATAATCAACTATAGGTAACAATAACACTGATGGAAATAATACGATGAATTTACGTAACGTCCGTACACCGTTGGCTGTCTCCCTTCCGTTATTTTCCCCTATAATAAATTAATAATGTCACACACACGATGGACGTATAACATTATAGACTATGTTTTGAAGGGTTTCTTTCCGATCACATTTCCCTCGAACTGTGGAATCCATAATCCAGTCGGCCGTACCTACAATACCGGACTACAAGCACCAAACCATTTTTCAGGTAAGCGTTATAACACACTTATAGTTATTACAATCTTTTGTCACACCCACGTGTGCTGTATATGTCTTACAAACGCGCATAAATTGGCATCCAGCGAACCCAGTTTTGCGCTTTTAATTTTAATAGACCCGTTGACCCGTTAAAATTGAAACATCGAGAAAATATAGTTTTTAATAATCGATCAATTCACTCGGATACAAAAAAAAAAAAAAAAAAAAAAAAAGAAACATTACAAAGTACAAAGTCATACATGCTGTGCGTTTATAAGAAGAAACAGAACGTGATGCGATTATAATCCTCTTAACGGTTCTTTTTCCATATCGTCGATTGACTGCGGGGTTACCTATCCTCGTACCCACATAATTATTATTACACTCAAACGATTAAAAATACACTATACGTATTTGTTTTTTCCATACTCCGGATTCGGATCGGAACAAAGGATCTAATGGTTTTACTATGGTGAGTGTTTTATTTGTAGTTTTTGTGTGTCTGTGAGCAACTTTATCACTAGTTGGTGCATTGCTAGGTAATTTTTTTGATTTCAAATGAGATTGGGAAAAACTAGAATCAAAATTGTAGGAGAAACAGCAAACATCCCAGCAGAGTTACTGATTACATTGTTTTAACTGTTTCAAACTAAGTTTTCTACTAGAAATATTGCTTTAATCAAAAAATATCTTCAGACCATTTTTGTTAAATTTCGAATCTTATTGCTCACGAAATCGGTAATTTTTTTTTATTTACTGAGTAATTTTCATAATAATTGAGAAAAACAGAAAAAAGACGGAAAATTTGTTACGGTCTCTAAAAACATGCACTTATAACCGAACTTTGTTTCGAATCGTTTTTCGTTAGCAATGATTTATCGTTGCTTACAGATATAAATTAAATAACTTTATGTATCGTACTTTCTCTACTTCTCATCTATAACAGTGGCACACCTGTTCTCAGTATCAGCACTTTTTTTTTTCTTTAAGAAAACGGTGCACATCAAACGGTTCACAAATAATTAGTTGTGTGCAGTATCTACGAAACGATGAAATATATATATATATATATCTATAAAATATTACGTTGTTCAATAGCTACTATAACAAATGCGTAGTCAAACGGCTTTAGATACATTGTACTTGGTCGATTAATACAGTATAATCAGTTTTACCGCGCTGTAGGTAACTCGATAAACGCGTCGAATTAATATTTTCATCAAGAAGCCCTTCTCGTACAATAATATTATAAAAAGTCGTGGACAGGTACTTGATGCGGTAACCTAGTTTTTATATGCCATAAGTGCGTTTTTTATTATATTTTTATTATTATTATTATTATTATTATTATTATTATTTTGATGGGTACCTACCCTGAGACGGTCCCACATTATTTTCAATATAATATATAGGTGAGTACTTATTATTATAATAAAAAGTCATTCGAAATAATGATATTCATAACGCAGACGTTTATTGCGGTTATAATAATATATCGATGGGTTATGAAGATGACATTTATAATAAATAATTTTATTAAAAAAAAGGGGGGTAATAATAAAATGTATAATAGGATTATACGACAGAGTCTTAAAGGGGTTTGTCGGCTTGAACATCCTAATAGTAATCGTACACGTGCGTACAAGTTGAATTCGGACGAGATGGATTCAAAACCTTAAACTAATCGGACGAGTAACATAAACAGTGGCATGGGCAAGACAAGAAGGAGGTTATGGATTACTAGTGGCGTAACTAGAATTTATTTTCGAGAGAGGAGGGGAATGGCGTTACAGGCTTTAATAAGTCGATACTGCTCACAAGTTTCCCACTGTTGTTACCCACAAGTGGGTAATTGGGAAGATAGGTGTAGGTACATAGGATATAATATATTTAATATACTGTACACAACAATAAATCGTTGTAAACGAAAAAAAGATACTTAGCAGATTAGTAGCTTAGTATATTAGTCGTGTTCTTTTTCCTTGTTACCAAACTAAAGAGCAAAAATCAAACAACAAAAACAGGATGTCAACTGATGGTTTCAAATTTTTGTCGATAAATATTTCAAATAAAGAACTGCTGGACAAAAATTCCACATTTTTCGGAATTAACGTTAAAAAATTGTAGCATTTGATTAACCAAAAGGGTGTTCTGAGTTCTTAGGTAGTTTTTCTTTTCGTGCTCCTAATCGTTACACCAAAACATATAATACTTTTTATTTGAACCCGGTGGTTTCTAGTTATGCTGGCAATACCCCCAAAATAGAATCATGAAAACCATTAATAATTTCAAAATAAATTTGTTTATGTTACCAAATTGCCATTCTTCTAAGACATTTTATAATTTTTGAATTGTCGATTCATGTAACTATAAGTTAAATTATTGGTTTATTGTATTTCATTGTTTCTATTTAATTATTAATGAACGAGTGTATATTAAAATATTATCTAATTGGACGTGGCCCGATTAAAACTAAATAAATAAAGAAATATTAGTTAAATAATAATATAAAAACATACAATACATACTTCACATCGTGGTTAGGCCACTATTATAGGTGGGACGTTTCGAAGGTATCAAAAGTAATTTAGTTTACCTACTGAAAACGATGAAAAACTCTCGCAATCATAATACGATTTTTAGTAGATTTCTGTTTTTTACGGTGTTGTCAAGGTAACCCAAAAATTAACATAAGAAAACCAATGCAACTTCATTTGTTATTAATTGTTTTAAATTCTTTATAAAACTTGTTAGAAATTTAGAAAAAAATTTAAAACAATGAATCGCAGTGCGAAAAATGCTTTTTTAATGTACAATGTGAACAATGTGGAATATGTTTACTCACAAAAAAAAATATTATTAAATATTATAACTTAAACGTGTGAAACACATAGGCAAGTAATACAAATTTGATATCTGCTTTTAGTTTTTCAGAAATACTGTTATTTGGTCTACAAATATTTTTACGTAAGATTCGTAAAAAAAATCCCAAATTCCAAGGGAGTTATTGATTGCGCCACTGCGGGTTATAACCTCCTCCCATTAGATTAAATATACAAAAACTATGCATTTATTTTATTCGGCTTTTAAATGCTCTTATTATCGGATTATTATGAAGATACACATCGCTCCAACCCCACCCCTCATTGAAAATTTCCGGCCAAACCACTGCATAAGGGGATTTTATTATTATACACAAAAATATAATAAAATAACGCAAGTTTATTGTTTATGATACAAAATATACATATAAAAAAAACCGAAATAAAAAAGAAAGGTAAGATAATGAAGATAGGTGCAGCCACTGGTGCAGATTGAAAGTTAAGAAGGTAGGATAAAGACGGGAATTTAGTGTATATCTGTAACAACGATAAATCTTTGCTAACGAAAACACGATTCTGAGCGGATTTCAATTAATAGTGATGGTTTGTCAACAATATATATGACATATTAGAGTAAAAAAAATTAAATAGGCTCTATAGATTTTTTTTAATAATATTTGTTTAATGTTGTATCGATTTCTCTGGTTTTCCTAAGTTTCTTCCGGTTTTCCCATGTCTTATCCCGGTTTTACAATTTTGATGAGAAACTACTAAAAAATCGAAAAATGACCTCTCTAAGGTAGTGCCTCCCTAGAGATATTTCGTTTTAAAAACATTGCTATTTTTTAAAAATTGGAGCGAAATTGCTTGTGGAAAAGTTATTCACAGAAAAAAAAAAAGGTCGTAATATATTTTAACTAATACCTATATTCCTTTATATTTTACCGTTTTTTTTTTTCGGTTTTTCAAATTTAATGAGAAACTCTCGATAAAATCGAAAAATTACCTCTTTAAAGTATCTTCCCAGTGAAATTTCCTTTCAGAAAAAATGCTACATGTAGGAATCCGAGCAAGTCTTCTGGTAAAAAAGATGCGCAGTGATAAAAAAAAAAAAAAATAAACATTTTTGTAAAACCAAAAGCTTCTTCGCTCCATTCAGAATCTAAAATTACATTATTCTCAAAATGAATATTTCAAACATCAAACTTTCACAGCGTAATATTAGTATTATATACAACGAGCGAGCGTATTCTCAGCTGCAGTGTTTAGAGGATCGGACACTCATGTACTACGCGGCGAATACTTTCCAAACTAATTATTGTAGTTATTCCGCTATATTAACACTGAATATTTTGTTTTTAAAAATAGATTTTTCAAATTTTCCAATTTTTCTAGTTATATATTATATTATACTATACACTGTGTTGACGTGCTATGCGGTTGTGGGGGATCCATAAAGTTGTACAGTTTACATAATATTATAATTAATACAATGCTTATTCCCGGACATAATTACCTGCGATTGAGTAAAATACGCGTGTGTTTTTACTAAAAATTAACATTATTTCTACAGATTTAATATAGATAACCATGGAATATATTATTAGGTATCCAGTTATGTAATCTAGTTGGCCATGATTATATTTGTACGCAATTATCGGCCGATGGCAATCTTAAGGACTTTTTTCTATTAATATTTAATTCAATCCACATATTAGTTATTGCAAACAAATTCTAAATTGTATCATACAAGTGTGGTAATTTAAATTTGCCAATCCATAGTTTGAATTTCAAATTATTAAGAACTTATGGAATGAAAATGTATTAAAAATATTTTAAAGTTTCACTTATCTGTTTTATGGCTATCCTATACTATCTATGTTTTTTTTAATAATTTATATTATCCAGTTAAATAATTTAATGTTGATGAGTACAACAATAATCATATGGAATATTAAATTGCACTGTTAACGAATAAAGTAAAAATAAGTGGCCATTGCAGGTATGCTGGCCAAGGACTCGACCAAACTTACTCAAAAATAAAAACAATAGGGTACCGGTCTGGTGATAAGCTATTTAAAGTAGGTTTTTTCGGCTAAAACTTTTTTTTTTTTTAAATTTATTTTAATCGGGCAAATAAAACATTTTTATTGAGATTGCGTACCTTTTTTATTTATTCTTTGATATCGTTTTTATTGCGTAATATACTCGTATATTTTACAGGTATCGACGATGGAGGCAACCGAAAGTACACCATTGACAAAGACTGATGACGTCATCACTACACCGGTGTCCGATTCGCAGTATATTTCGCTATCGAAACATGAAACTGCAGACCGTACTCCGCCGTGCCTAAAGCCCAAATGTTTTGTGTACGCCGCTATATTGTGAGTCTTTACATCAATCGTGTTGTATTATTATTATTATGTAACTAACTATATGCTCGTCGCATAACATTGCCGCGTATACATGACGAGTCATTGAAATTTTTAAAATGATTAGTGCCTAATCTAAATGCTACAAATCTGAAAGGCGAAAACTTTTTTTTTTTTTTTTGTTTTAACTTAATGTGCTCAATAACATGTAGCAATTTTATATTTTAAAGTTCAGGAGGCGAGAAAAATGCATTTTAGTTTAGCTGTAATAATATACTATTATACTGTAAACAAAACAAACAAAAAATAAAAGTACAAAATTCAAGGTAAATATAAAAAATGAAATAAAAATCGGTCTTTCATACGTTATATCATTTATAGATACAAGATTAAAAAATGGTTAAAAATTCGAAATGTCGTGCACATCATACCTCGAACGTTTTTCACTGTAATTAAACGTTGTTCGGAAGATAAATATTAGTAAACAATATAATTTATAATTTAAAGTTACGTTTAATTTCGTGTGAATCTAAAATATTTTAATAATTTGTAAAAATAAAATAATATTACCGATTTTAGAGTAGATAAAAATATGAAATGGCTCGTAATTTTAAAAAAAAAACCCCCTATGTACAAATATTTATTCATTAAATTTTTCATCATTTTTTTTTTCAGACTTATTAATATAATATTCAAATTATTGTTCGCTTTATCCCACCGCGTTCATTTATCATATTCTTAATGATTTTTTCTCGTATAAAATCCTATTTCGAAATGGTACCTGTCTAAATTATTATTTAAACCGTCATGCAGAATTAATAATAATAGGTTCAGGATTAATTTTTTTTTAATATTGCAATAACTCTCCGAAAACAAATTATCGATTAAAATTATTAATTACTAAAGTTTGGTGTGTGGGGGCTTTGCTCTCCCCAGCTGCGTGCTGAGAAAATCATCCGTACTCATATATTCATGCATTAAGTTTTCGAAAATAAATGATCAAATCGTCTAATTGAATTTATAGATCTTTTTAAATCTGTATTTATATATTTATTATAAATATTGAATTTATATTGAGACGGTTTCATAAATTAATTATGTTATGTGATTGATGGAACATTACGTAACCATTTTAAAATAAATTTTGAGCGTAATCATTTCATAAGATGGAAACCAAATAAAAATCGATCAAGAGTACGGCCAAGACAACAGTGGATTGATCGTTACAGGGAAAACCTTAAAGTTAAGTTAGCTCCCGGGAATGAAAAATGACAAACATCTTCACCGGAGCAGGGATACATCGTGAGAGGCGTTGTGAAAGCGACGATGGGCAGCTAAAAGGTTTGGAATAAGCCAGAAAAAAAAATACAAGATCACTTTTAATACTTTTGGCGTATAGCTTTAATGAATACAACTATCGGTTTTATTTATATCTCAGTAAAAGGTTGCTGATTATATTAATCTTTATCTTGACGAGTAAACTGTTGTATATCTGTATATTCTCTGTCTAGAGAAATATTATCTATTTAGCATTTTATCTAGATATTTTAAAATCTGTTTATAAATATATATACTATATACCCACTTACGAACAAAACACTGCACTCTACTAACGAATCGCGGACTACTCCACTGCATTTCAACGGCTTTTATAATCTGATTGAATTCTACACGCGAACGATACATAATGTGTAGAATATGTGCTCGCATATGTATATTAAAACTATTTAATTTATTTGGAAATCGAATAGTGTGCGCAACTATTATACTGTCCGACAGTACCCGCCGCAAGCCAGTTCGGATTATTTCGAGTGGTGTCCTGAATGAGTGTCGATATTCAAAGGCTTGTTTAACTGTATACATTTGAAATTTCGTCGGTTTTCGATCGTTAACCACTGCGAGTGTAACGTCCAACAGTTTGTTCGTTAGTCGTTGGCGGTCGGTTATTTACATTCGAAACCGCGCGCGCGTGACGATAACACGATTTACATTCTCTTTGACTTTTGTGTCAGCCGGCACCACAACCATCGTCATCATCGTCTTACTTATATCGCAGCGTTTCGATTTTAATTTTAATATTTTTCGGGTCGTTCTTTTTTGCAGAGTCGACAGTAACATTATTATTATATTTTTTTTTTTTTTTTAACTCCAATTATGTATTCAAAGTCCGGTTTTCATTGGTGCAATCGAACTAATTAGGTATATTTAGGTATTATTGTTTTCTTGCTATGAACTCACTACATACAAAAGAACACTAGTCTCTCAAGTGTTCTAACATATACAGATGGTTCAGCGCAGAACATTCGAAAAACGTCTTCTCTGGAGTTCCGTATTTAGACACCTACATCGTTACGGCAAAGTTATCGTAATATCCGCGTTCGGTTAGATTTTGTGAAACATTCTTTAATGGAGGAAAAATAACATAACAAAAAACTCAAAAACACGTCATTGTAAAAGTTTTATAATAGTTCCCAAATGTATACGAGGAATGTATACGTCTGAATAATTAAATTTTTTTTTTTATTACATTTTGCGTACTTAGTATAAAAATTACAAATACACGCTAAATGTTGGTCATTTTTTTTTCGGCTAAAATATAAAATAGAGTTTTTCAGACCGAGGTGTAAAAATTGTTTGTACAAAATATAAATAATAAATATATATAAATGTGTGTCGTACAAGTGACGCATATAAAATGTTTTTCAGGAATTTTCAAAAAAATTATTATTTTTACCTTTCTATAAAAATATAAGACAACACGATTAAAAATTCAGCAGATAAAAATGTTGTTATTATTATTATAATCCCGGCGGTGAATTAATAATGTGACGGAAAAAAAAAAACAAAAAATATACTTGACACACAAAAAATGGTCAAAACGACGATGCTCCCATCATAATATAACTGTAGAACTATACAGTTATAATATAACTAAGAATATTGTCGAGTTCTAACAGTGACGCAGGTGAATTGTGAATAAAATCCCTATAGTGCAGCGACGATGGGTAAATGATGGAAAACACTCTTTCCGTGTTATAATATAAATTATTATATTATTTATTTAAAAGTTTTCCGGAGTTGGTTCAATTATATACCTCATTTTATGAGGTATTAGAGGTATACCTATACCTTCAAAAGTCACATTTTAATTAACTCGAATTTTCACTATTCGTGAACGAGTGGACTCGTATTAAACCGCAAACAAGAGTGATGAGTACACACGAAAATATTTTTACAAACACTTCACTCGATGTACGAAACGTAAACAGGGCATCGTTAAATTCTAAGTTGACTTAGGCGACGCCGACAGTTGTTTTTAAGTAGGTTCCCCGTCGTAGTAAGTTGCTAAGTGACGATGATGACCAACGGTGGGCAGCAGCAGCGCTGACAAGTTAATCGAATTATTATTTACTGCACTACAGCAGGACCACTGAACTAAATACATGAAATTTGTGTATTAATCAAAATATGATCTTAATTATCTCCGAAAAAATGTAACGTTTTTATCACTTATTAAAGTTGGTTGCAAATGTGAAAAATCAAAACGCTATGCAAATAATAGCTCACATAAACATTTTACATACTATGAGAATTATTCCATGTATTTATTTCAATGTGCGGGACCATAAGAGTCGGCGGACAGTCAAAATTCGAGAGAGAAACACCGGACGTATCATTTTGTTAAAACGACAAAGGGTGTAGTAGTCAGTCTGAAAATGGAAATTTTCCGGATGACCTGGACCATATTTTTGACCTGTTGGCCTGGTCATTTTATGGTAGGTCTAACTTAGGTCAACGATAATCATTAGTAACGAAAAAACGGTTCTGAGCGAAGTTCAATTGATAGTGATTCTTTGTCAACAATATATATGTCATATTATGGTGAAAAGTATTTAATAGGCATTATATATTCTCTTTAATAATATTTATTTTATATACCGATTTTTCTGTTTCTCTTACATTTTTGGGGGGGTTTTCACATTTGTTGAGTAAACTCTTGGGAAAATTGAAAAATTATCCCCTTAAAGTACCTTCCCAATCAGATTTACTTTTAGAAAAATTACTATCATTATAAATTGGAGCGAAATTACTGATAGAAAATTTTTTGTATAGAAAAAAAATCGTAATATTTTAATATTATATTTCGTACATATTCCCATTTTTCTTCGGTTTTTTCGGTTTTTTACGTTTGATGAGAAAACTTGAAAAAATCAAAATATGGTCTCCCTAAAGTACCTCATCACACCGATTTCTTTTCAGAAAACGTGCTACACTTAAAAATCAAAACAAGATTTCTGGTAGAATAAATTCGCATAGATAAAAAAATAAACAACTTTGTAAAATTATAGGTTTTTTCGCTTAACTCGAAATTAAAAATCTAATTCCAGCCGAACGATAAAAATCTTTTTGGTTATTTTATTGTTAAATGGTGGGTGACCTGAATATATTTGAACTCCCAGCCTGAATTGGCTTCCCATTACGCCCCTGAAAATGACCATGTTGCGCAATCCGTAGTTGTAAGTAGAAAGTTGGGAAGATAGAATGTTGTGTATAAAGCAATTTGCTATCATAACTTAACGTGACGATACGGTTATGCAAATGAACAACATTTTGCGAAAAATAACATTAACTGAAAATATTATATACATTTGTAAATTACAATTGCGTTTTATCACGAACTAATAAAACTTAAACTGATTTCAGCAAATATTGTATCCGAATAAAACTAAAAGAATCTATTAATAACTCAAAAAACAATAGACTATTTTTGAAAATTGTACCTCATTTAAAAAAGACGTGTTGTATAGCTTATTTAAGAATTCGTTGAAAATGTCAGGTCTCTACTGAATTAAAATAACAAAACAAAAACGTTATTATGTAAATATTCCCGTTTATCCAACAATCTTCAACGGGTTTTCGTCGATATTAAGAAAACCATGAAGAAGATCAACAAACAAAAATCACCTCTCCAGTGCATTGATTAGACAAAATTTACTATCAGTAACTATCTTAGAAAAGTTGATGATTGAAATGAGATTTCTAGTATAAAATTTGTTAAAAGACAGGGAAAAAACACATAGTAAAACCAATATTTTACTCATGATATACAGGCGATTTTGAGGAGCGATGGGAAAAATATAATTTTTGCGTACGAGAACTTGTAAAATAGGTTCGTTCCATAAATCTCACGTTTTATAGCCCCTTAGATTTATAAATTATTACTTTTTTTTTTTTTAGGGAAGGGTTTACGGACATTTCATACGTGTATAGAAATAACATTAATTTTATTTAATAAATCGTATTATCGAAATCGACTACCTTACTAGCAACTTTCCAAGAAGCGAGATCAGTTTACATACTATATACAGGTACCTAACCTAACAATTTTAAATGTATTCTTCACTGAGGTTCTGAACAAACAAGCCATCGTTCACGAATATTATAAATAAATCGCATTTCGCGACTAAATGATGTGATTCTTCTTATACTCGTATATGTACACTAAATATCCGAGTCTGATGGTTTTTTTTGTTTCTAAACAGCAACGACTATTTTCATCACTATATTTTGATAGTAATAAATAATAAGTTCACCGAATAACATCTATTTTAAACTTTTAATACTGGTTAATAATAATATAGGTACTACTCAGTAAAAACGCATTAAGTTTTTGGTAAAATCGAACAAATAGAATTATTTTAAAACGTCTTGTATATTGAATATAAATATTGTCAGAACGTTGCGGTTTTGTTTTTATTTAATTGTTCGATTTTTGATTTTCAAATGGCAACTCGTCAATAATTATCGAACCCGTGAATTCGAAAAGAGAAATCATTTTTCCCATTAATACGGAATTAAAAGGGTAACATTTCGAAAAAATTGCGTTGCGATCTGGAAAAACTTCTTGTATATATTATCTAACATTATCTAATTTACGCAGAAGTTAATATCACCCTGTATATTATGATGATTTATAATTATTTACATTTTACATTAGAAAAAAAAAAATTGTTTCGTGTTTTGTTGTTTAATTTAAAATCCGATTTCTGTTTTTGAAATATTTCAGTCGGTATTAATTATTATTACACTAAGTATAGGTATATAAAGTGGAAATTATTACGTCTTAACTACTAAGTCGACGTAGCTGCGCATAGGTATCCGCGTAATCGCAAACTATAATTAATTTCCACCGTTACAGACTAATTTAATTTATAGTTTTTAAGCGAATCAAGGAACAAGGGGGGAAAAAATCGCAGAACGTTATTCATAATACTATACCGAATTAACTCGTGTAGTGAATAATACTGCAGTATCATTATGAATTTGCATGTTTGAGGGTGTTTAATGGCCAAAAACAAAAATTGACGATCAACTACGTGCAAAACGAACGTTCTAACTCGAGCATACTGTACAACGCGCGACGACATAATAATTTCGAGTTAATTAATTTAATAAAAACACTCGTCTGCGTTGCGGAATTATAATGGAGTAGGTACCTACGACATAAAACAGACTGCGCGCGCGCACTACAAATTTGAACTTAATACATTAGCACCTTCCTAGGTATACCTATAAATATAATATATATTATACAGGGAAATTTAATTACAGATTAAAATATAAATTACGCTAGTCTCGCTTAAACGCCGTTAAACCAGATATTTTCACTCGCTAAAATTCGAACGGTCCAGACGTTTTTCAATACGTATGTCGTTGTGTAACGTTCAATGTATTATCGTTTGAACCGCCCGCTATAGCTAAATAAAAATAATACTATTGGTATGATGTCTCTACTACGTACCTGGTTCGATTGTGAACTGCGTAATTTTTTTTTTCTTAATACATATACCTAATGTAAATATTGAAATGTCATCGAGAGAAATCTCAAATGTCGGTGATTTTTATTGTCGCCCGTTGTCTGTGTTCTAGTTAAACGTAAATTATAAAATCACTGTTTGCAGTAACGGCCATGACACCTGTCAGTAAGTTGTTATCATGCATACGTGTCTATAGTTTTATTTAGTTAAACCTTGTAGGGGAGCCGGTCGAAACGCCGACAGTCAACATGTCGACAGATTAAAATGTCGACAATCAAAATATCGAAAAGTACGAAATGTCGACTTAAAAAACATTTTGACCGATTTACTGTGGTAAAAACAATATTCTATTAAAACGATTAAAATTAAAATAAAAAATATTTATGAAAACATAAATGATGTACCATAGATACTAATAAATTCAAATATTATATGCAATTCCACGTAAAATCTCCAGAACAACATTTTAACGATTTAAATTTTTTTTCAATTCCAGTCGAAGTTCTCCTCGAAGTAAAGCCTCATATATCATTTACGTATTTTTTGTTCTTTGGAGTACTTGAAGAAGCCGAAAAACGCCAACATGTGAAGTATCAACCAGACATTCCAATGTCTATGCCATGCGTCTATGTTATTTTGCGTCCAAAAATAGCCCATATATTTTTGGAAAAATAGTGGTAAACCACGAATATATGGCATTTCGTGGCGTTTTTCTTTTACGATCACGAATATAATTATCTTCGAATTTACTTTATGAGTTATTTTTTGTCTGATTCATGTTCAACATTTTTATCAATACGTGCCATCAAATTTAATTGTTTAAGTACTGTATTGAATAAATCGAGATAATAATATTGCTAAATCGGTTTGTATTATTATATTGCGACAAGTACCGGTATTTAATACATGTTGTCTTGATTTATTGTATATTATTTTATCTTAACGACGACGATTGGTTATCATTTGACATAACTATATAGATTGATTATACTGGGAATGGGATTTTTGATAGCTATTGGCACATAACTATATAGTTTATTATTTTACTTCTTCAGTCGTTCAACTACGAATCGAAGTTCTAGAATCATCTCCAATATGGAAAAAAATTAAACTTTAAAGTGAGCTTCAAAGTTCAAGTTAAACTTTTAAGTACACTCATTATAACATTATTGTAAAAGTTCAAATAAAAATAACTGTGATTTCCATAAAATACACTTTACTTTTATTTTAAAATTTATTTGCGCTCGTGGGTTGTTAAAAAGGTAATTTCTTTTCTTTATTTTAGTTTTTAAGTTGCGTTTAAGTTCTGTTTTGAGTCTATCACAGCAAGTTATTGGAAACGAAATTCGCAAATTCTATACATTTTTATTAACTGTACATTATAAATAATTTATTTGTTTTCCCTATATTGTCTATGCTATGGCTAAAATTGAATAGTGAATACATTTATAGATTGTACATTTTCAATTTAAATACCAATAATAATATATTACCTATCTACGTACACGTGAGCATGAAAAATGCCGCTTTAATTTGCCCCATCAAAATAATTATAATGTCAACGGTGCAAACGGAAATATCACTAGGTATGTTAAATACTTGTTATAGACTTCGAGTCATTGAAAATTAATAGCAAATCCAAAAGTAATACTGGTGTTTTCAACATTCGAACAAAATCTCAAAATATCAATTCGATTATCAAAATGTGTACTGGAGCAGTGATATATTTTAGTATACAGTATACATACGTATTATTGGCGTACTCTGAATATTAAAATCGTTTTAAATTACCCCAATTTGCATTTATCCCGTTTGACTCTAATAAAATACGTGACATTTTTTTTTTTTTAATTTATACAAAAAATGAACATTATTTGTTTTTCTTTTTTGTGCCTGTGAGAAACTTTCATTCCAAAAATCTTAATCCAATCAAAAAATGACATGTTTTTTCTTTGTTGCACTTTGGATCTAATATGTAAAAAAAAATACATTTCTTAGATGTTTCATGTATTTTTATTAATAATCAAGCAAAACTGAAGGAAAAAACGTAGAAATAACGGAAATGTTTATGGTTTATTGTGTCGATGAAGATATTTCAATTAAATTGTTTTCAATTTCCTTTTATTTAATTTTTTTTTTTTAATTAGTTTATATTCATAAAGGCTTAAAACTATAACAGAAAACTTTTTCAAGATGTGGAAAAATTTTTAAAATACTCAGAAAATATTTGTTTACATAGTTTTTCTTTTTTAAATACTATTACGTGGATACAATTTTTTAAGCAAACAAAAATGCTTAAATGTTAAACACAATGATGTTCATTATAAGTTGTACTTAGTGGTAAAAAGATAGTTAAGCGTATTTTTTTATAATTATCTTAAGATCAAATTTTGAAATCACTAATATTATGACATTTCAAAACAGTTTAATCAAATTTCAATCAGAATCTTCAATATCATTTATTTGTCGTTGCGTACAGATATACATTAAATTTCTTTATATATACTATCTTCTCGATTTTCCACCTGTAACTTACTGTGGCACGACTATTAGCAGTATCAGCTCTTTTTTAATTTGCAATATTTTTATAGGCAGATATTTTTTTTAGAATTCTGTTTGAATGCATTCTAAATTTCAATCAACATAAACGAGAAATGCATTCATTATCTTCAAATAAGGAATGATAAATGGAAATGTGTTACTTTTTTCAGCTCAGAAATCTAAATAAAAATGATTTTTTTTTTAGAGAAATTTTCCAAAACACAATCTTTCAATGATATTTTCCAAACATTCCAAACTGATACTGATCAATAAATCGAATATTACATCTCGTACAAGTTCCAGTATAACCACGATTAATAAAATATAATACTGGCGCTACGTTGTAAAAGAGTAGGCAATTGAGCAAAGATAATTCGTCCAAATTTATTTCCATCGTCGCAATGAGTCGGTTACTTAAAAAATATCTGAAAACTAAATTGCCGACACATATAGAATGGGACGATATTATTTCGTCGGGTTAAAAAAAACGTGCGCGATATATTAATATTATTATTGCAGTATATTATTTCGAAATCCGGACTACTACGTGATTGTCGTAGTGAACGGCAGTGTGTATATTTACAAAAAAACAAAAACAAATCTACAGCGATGCACAGACGTTTTTGAAAAGGTTTGAAGGAGCTTAAAAAATAAAAAGGATATTATCGCATAGATAGTGATGTTTTACGCAAAATAAAATTATTTTTATGTTTTTTTCTATGGAATATATGTGCAAACGGGGTGCGAATCGAATCTACGCGTAGGTGTACCCATCTTTTTTTTTTTTCTTTTTTTTTTTTTGGCAATGAAAACTTGACATTGAGGTGCTAAAAATGAATCGCTTAGGACGATAAAATTATACAGGAAAATTTCCGTGGTGGACATTTCTTTTTTCCGGCCAAAAACTAACGGATAATCGATCACCGCATGTCGACAGAAACGTCGGCGACCCACAGCCGTACATGTTTGGCATTAAATTTCGACGTAGGAAATAAAAAAAAAATTTGAAAAAATAATAGAAAAAAAAAACACGGATTTATTTATACAGGTACAAGAGACCGCTGCAGTAATACGACGACGAGTATTGATTTATTTCACCGTTTGCGCGGTCGTAATAGTATCGTATACCTAAATATATATATATATATATAGTTTTCCCTGATCGTAACGGAAAAAACGTGGTTTTAGTGTAGCAAAATATTGTTAAAAGAATATATTTTCATTTTTCTCGTCTCGCATCGCCGCGCCGCTCACAGAGTAACAGGCTTAGGGTTCGCGTTGCAGTAATTTAGATACGGGAGTAGAGTAGTTTGCCAAAGGGTTCGCTTAATTTGTCATTCCTCCGGCACTGTGGAGTAGGAGACGGTGCTCTCCTCGAAATCGTAGTAATTAAACGACAACTAATAAATTTCAAGCGGAAGGCAAATTATATAATAATATACAACCTCGCCGTCTACGTTATAGATATAATTCGCGATGTAGTCGTAAATTTGCGACAGCGTGGTCGAAAAACGTGAAATCGGTAAATTATATGTTATTTATCATTATTATAGAAAAACCTAATAATAATCGTGTCGTTTTTGGAACAAAAAAAAAACCACAAAGAACACTAGATTATTTTTGTTTTTTCAGTCGTATCTTTTTTAAAAACAGAAACTGTACTTGCAGCCTACTGTGTCTGTTGTATAAATACATACAATTTTCGCGGTACTTGATTATACAGAGCAGTTCATTTAAGTGGCATCACTCGATATTTCGAAAAGTATAACTTTCCCCCAGCTCAAACTAAAAAGTGGGTTATCTCGTTAACGTGTTGATGGAAATACACCAAAATATTATATTTACAAAATACTCCATCCATTTATGGAATTGTCACTATAAGTTTCCAATTGAAAATAAAAAAAAAAAAAATCGTTTCACCCCCAAAAATAATATAAATGCAACATGTTAGAATTACTATTGTTTCTTGAACTAAAAAAAAAAAAAAACTGTTTTTAAAAAATCAATACTTTTTCAAATATCGTATATTTACCCACTTAAATGGATCACCTTATACACTTCTATCGGCCCCTTGAGAGCGAATGAACTCAAACTAAGGAATTAAAGAATTATTTTATAGATTTATTGAAATGATGAAACACTAGATTTCACTATAAATTTCACACCGTATTTTTGTGGGTGGCGGGTGTTTTCTTCGCTATGAACACCGCCATATACAGATCCCCCAAGTCAAGCCATGTGATATTTTTTTTTTACACGCATGGCGCTAGTAACGAAGACTTTTATGGTTTGGGATAAGAATAGGACCACAGCAAGAATTTCAAGTTATCTTGAGATGTGATTTAAAGAAGATATAGAGGCGGGCAGCAGTATAATCGTTATTACCAACAATTGGGGATTTCCAATGATTTCAAAAGTGAATCTATCGGCAATGGAAGGGTATAATGATGGTACTTTAAGGATAACTTAAGAACTCATCAACCACGTTGTAGAAAGCAAGGAAACTTCCGCAATATTTTATTCCTAAATTTAGTAACATGATATATCATATCCATCGAAATCGCTGAACCAATTTAATGTTTGAAGTATCGAGGTTGTACCTTTTGGAGGTTTCAATTTTTAACCACCATTACCATTTTTATGTCAATTTTCACCATTTTATTTTGTAAACAGTATAGTGGATATATTACCTATTATATGGTATTCGGCTGTTTAATATCATTGTTTCGTAAAGAATATCTCTATGATACGAAAAACAGGTGGAGAAAAATTCAACTCTAGGGACGGAGCTTTGCCACTTCTAAGTGTTTTTGTTTTGTTCATACTTTTATCTCGTACACAACGGACGAATTGTCTTAAATAATTTACATATACGCGCCGTAGAGAGAAATCGGCTCGACACCGTACGAAATATTACTTGGAACAGTCGCGATTCAAATGTCTCTCCACTCCGCAAATTGTTTTAAATTAATATTTATGTTTGGAATACATTTTGAATTGCATTTGTATTTAAATCGACCAAAACATAATATTACATTATTTACCAAAACATGTTTGTTTGTTCGTTCTTTGACGATTATGTTGTTTTGTTGACAACTTTGCTCCGCGTTTCCCCGTGGTTTTTATTATAATTGCATAATGTTTATTTCTGCAATGGCTTCGTTTTGCTGATTTGTTTGCTAGTTTTCCCGGCGGCGGTAGCGTTGGTGTTAATACGAGTAAAAACCCGCATACGAGATCAACAACACTATATTTATCGTCGGTTTATCATTTGAGTTTAAACATTTAAACGTTAAAATTTCTGTATTCTGGTTACACAAAATAATACAACCTATACATTGTATTATTTCTGTGGTGCGAATGTTGCCGCACAGTGATTTTCTAATACTTCGAACTCGTTTGGGATTTTTGGTTTCTAGACATAAGTTTAGACACTTTATAACACCGTTTTGTTCATCCGTCCGTAGTTACCAAGTACCTATTTACATGCATACATAAATTATTCATAACATTATAATTATTATTCTTAATTTAAAATTTGTCATATTAATACAATTTTTATTTAAATTTGCGTATTAATATACATTCGCATTTAAATGTGTTAAACACGAAAAGTAATAATATAAGTAATAGATGCTTAAATAATTAAAAAACGCCCCGTCTACTATTTACAAATTAAGATTTTTTTTGTTTATTTAGGTTTCTACGCCGAATTTCAGGTTTCAAGTTCTTAAATTCTTTCAAAATTGTATATTATGGAATTATAGCTAACAGTTTAAATACGGTGACTTTTTGCTCGCTCGTTTATGTGGTTTCCCAACTTGTTTCTTTCAGGTAACGAAGCAAAATATGAGTAATATTTTATCGATAAAAATGTATTAATATTTTTTTTCTAGTCTTTTTTTATCCGAGAGGTATCTCAAAAATCCTGCTGCTGATTCATTATAAATTTTATATCTTTATATACAAACGTATAAAAATCCGAGTTATGGTTTGTCCTTTTGTAAAGATTATAGCATTAAAACCTCTAATCGAATAGCAATTATTAATCGTGTAATTTTCAAGGAAAAAAAGTTAAGGGATAAGAGCATGTTTGAAACGATACCAAATAGAGTCAAATCCTTCCAAACATTTTATATTCCAATTGCTGACAGGCAAAAAACGTTTTCTTCTTCGTAGACGACCATCGTCATCACGTACCACCCTGCAGCTATTACCGACGTTCAAATGCGTGTTTACAAAGGTACGGGAAGTATTCTATATACGATCACATTCAATTATTTAGTGTCCTAACAAAAGACAAAGTATTTTTTTTTGTAAAATAAAGAAAACAAGTTATTGTAAAACTAATAGGTCCCTCGGCACCTAATCGGACTGCAGAGCGCCAAGCCACACGAAGTTTAAAATAATATATAGCCGAGATAAGAAAACTCTGTCGTTTAAATAAAAATGTATATAATATAATAAGTATCCACAAGTTAAACTGGAATACAAGCCATATTGTTCGAGCGAAATATTATAAAACAAAAACATCGTGAAGTGTTAAATAAATATCAGGTTTTGTGAAATGACTAATAACTATATAGTTATTAGTCACTTAGTTACTGTTCGTTTAAACGAAAAATTGTTATAGTATTAAAATATGAAACATAGCTTCCAAACGACACCGGAGAAATATTAGGTCAGATAGGTTGACATGGTATGTGACGGTTCGATCAATTTCGGGAAACATAAACATTTGATCGTAGATAAAATAATCAGAAATGTATAACTAATATTGTAAACGCGAAATAGATAACATCATAACTCAGACCAGTGGCGTTACTAGTACTTCGTCATCAGCAAAAGTGTATAACCCCCCTATCAATAATTACTATCGCCGACCAAGTGCACAATTCGAGTTAGGTCCTAATTTATACAGTTTGGAGCAAAAAACGAAAAGGGTCTGTCCACTTTGCACCATATCGGTAAGCTACTGGTTCAGACACTTATGATATAAATAAATAAAATTAACGAACGTTCGACAATCGAAACGAAGAGAAATCGCTTCCGCGTTATCGTTGTCACAATCGTTATACCTACATTACACTATATTTGGAAAAGGGACGCCGCATAGGTATGTTTACTGGCCGCGTTAATTCGTTTCTGTTTTCGAGCCCTGTAGCTACGTAGGATCATCTACCAATCGGCAGACAGTAAATTTTACAAGCGTTTTTCACTCAAAACAAACTCTCCTTAAACGATCGTATTTATATTTTTAATTATTTAACTGGTTCGCAATGTTGCAGAACATTGCCCAGACAATACTAATTATTTAAAACAACCGTATAGTTTCAAAATCAAAACTCGTTTGGAGAGTGGGGGAACACAGCTCAGTACCCACGTCCTCTATAATAGTAAATCGTGTGATACAAAACATTTTAATCGATTTTTTATGTACCTAGAAAAAAATATCATCAAAGCTGAAAGTTGTTTTTTTCTATCAGATTTCACGATTTTTTTCTCAGATCTTTGGTATTGATGGCTATCATAGTGGGTACGTCGTACTATCTGGACCGTAATGGAGCTGGCGTCAAAATCGTACCTGCGGAAAATACGGCGGCAGACACCCTGTTGCAGCTCAGTTGGCCGTTACAAAGTCAGTATATTATTATGCGAATACGAGTATAATATTTTTTGGTATAGCTTTTATTACAATATTATGTACCCATATCGCCGTACTATTACCGCGTTTATGCTTTACATTATTTTATTCGTTTATGTATGTATTCGGTGTTTTTTTTTTTTTTTTATTATTATTTATTTATTTAATTTCCAATGTTTTGTTATACAGTGGCCGCAGAAGAGCCAACAAGGACTGCAACAACATCAATTATTCAGCAGAGGAACGTCGTCGTCGTTGTAAATGCGACCGGGAACGACTTAACGGCCGCGCTAGAGAACGGTCGCAAAAGTTTGAAAGCCAAAGAGGATTTGGAGAAAAACTTCGCGACAATTGATGACGGGACTCCGTCGTACCGTCATCAGCAAGTGATGAAGTCCGGCCCGGAATCGATACGAATAGCCCGGAACGGTTACGTCGAAAACATTGCGACCGAAAAATTGAGGTCGGCCAGATACTTACATAATAATATATAGTCGTCCCCGTGGCCCCGAGCACAAAAACCCCGTTACCAAAACAGTCTTGCTAAAGTTCAGCGTAGTTTATATATACATATATAAATGTATATATTCTGTTGGTTGTAGGAAAACCGCCTTTTCTTATTTCATGTTTGACACTCCGATGGCTAAACGAAATACTTATATTAATACAAGGGATGCGGATAGAGATAGATAGGAAAATGTAAATGTTGATGACGAAATATTTTATAGACGCGGACTCTCCAGATCTTCTCTCTTTTATTTTTGGTTTTCTCGCTCCGTTGTATTATAAATAACAATTGGTATTCATTATTCCACATTACATCTACACCAAGTACACATTTTATTTAATACTTATTTTTCGACAGTATGTATACTGGTCACACTAAAAAATGATACCAGTTAAGTTTTACTTATTAAATGTTTTTGTAATAAAAAAAGTGTTTTATTTTAAAATATACATATGAATTATAAACTACCTAATTACATTAATAATTTAAAATTTGAATTTTAGATTCCGAGCGTAGCAAGGGAGCTATTGGTTTTACAATGCTGTTTTTTCTTTCTTTCTTTCTTTTTTTTCTTCTAGTCTGTGTCATGTTTTTTCCTAATAAACATACTCCGATTTTTATGTGTAGCAATTTTTCTGAAAGCTCAAGTTATCTAAATGGTACTTTAGGAAGTTCATTTTTTGATTTTCAACGCTATTTTTTAAATAAAAGCACTTAAGTGGGAAAAAACGTAGGAAAACGTACAATTTCACGATTTCATTATTTTATAAAAACGTTGACGACATTTTCTACCAGAAAAAATGATTTAATCGAAAATCACATGATAATTTTTTGTGGCCTTTTTAATTTAATTTTTGACGGTATCATTGCCAAAACTTTTGAGCTTTTAAGGAATTTTAATTTTTGGGAGTTTTTTAATAAGTTCCTTATTTAATAAGCGTTTTGAAATCAAATTTAAACGTAAATCACAAAAAAAATTACGACACTTCAAATTATGTATTACCGAACTACGCTCGTCTTTCGTCTAGCAATGGTTTATCATTGCTTATAGATATAAATGAAATAAACTTATGTATCCCACTTTCCCAACTCCTCACCTACAACAATGACCACTCATATCCCCTGTATCAGCTATGTTTTTTATTTATATTATTTTTGATATTTATACAAATAAACATCATGTTGTACAGTATCTTATACTATATAGCTAATTTTGGCAACATTTTTTTTCTTAGTTATTTTTTTTGTTGGATTAAATTACTGGGTCCAAAATGAGCCTATTATCTTATAAAACTATATAGCTAGTTTAGCTCTATTAGTCGACTCTCTTTTAATTAAATTGTACACATTATATTTCTATTTCTGTCTTTCAATTTGTTTTAAATGTTTAGATCGATGGTTATCAACTCTTTTGAAAACACGACACACTATTTTTTACAAAATCTACGCAACACAAGTCTCAGTCATGAACAACTTTTTCATCAATGAAAACCTGTTTTGTTTTTTTTTTTTGGGGGGGGGGAATTATTTAGTATTTTTTTACACCAAATATCAATTGAACGCATCTATTTTCATATACCAGAATTGAATGCAATCGTTCACTTATGAAAATAAAAAACTTTAAAAAAACCATGGCACGCTTAGGGAATGTTCGCGGCATATCGGCTGAATACCGCTGGTTTAGATTAACTTGTGCTATTATTATAAGTTATTATACCCGGGTGGAAACCCGTTAAATCATAATAAATAAATGTATGTCAAATATTAAAAAAAAATTCCTTAAATTTTACTCTATACGATACAAATCTTGGAAACTAATTATATTATAATAATATTGTGAGACGAAATCGCGCACAACGATATTGTGAATATTAAATTATTGAATATTCTCATAGTTATATACGAATGTAGGTACGGATACTATAGTTTTCCGAGCACAATATTACAATGTGTTTTATATAATATCAACGATTACGATAGTAAAGGTCAAAAGAAACAAGAGAATTTTGTAATCTTATACGGTTTTCGAGTCAGTCACCTGCACTGCGGGAATTGACACCGCACGCGCAGCTGAGTTTAGCTCTTGTTATAATATCTTATGCTATAATAAAAAATTAAAAGAGGTGATATTTTTTCCCGACGGATGACTGTTGTAGGTAGGTGATTTGGAAGCAAAAATACATGGAGCGATTTAATTTATACCTATACTCACCGATAAATCATTACTAACGAAAACGATTGTGAGCAAAGTTCGATTAAATATTATTGAAATGACATAATTTTTACGATTTTCGTATCGTTATTTAAAAAAAAAATATTATACAACGTCCGAGTTTTACCAACAAGTACAAGTTTACTATAAACTTCGTGTTAAATTTTAAAACATTTCTATTCGGCTAAAATGAGTTTATTTTTTTAAAACCAAATAAAAATTTAACAATTTAAAATGCTTATGAATAGCTCAAAAATCTCCAGAACGTTTCAAAAATTTTAATACGTCTAGAAAATCCAATATGAGTATTCTGTGAAAATTTCAGGTCTCTATAGTTATTTTTCATAACAGAACATAATCAAAAATGGAAATAACGTTTTTCGTGGTTTTTTTCCGTTTAAACAAAATTTACTTTTAGAAAAGATGCTACACTTGATTTTTGGAGCAATATTTCTGGTAGAAAATTTGGTCACGGATAGAAAGAAAAAAGCATAATATCGTGTTATAAAACCAATACATTACTCGTTTGCACAGAATCTAAAAATATTTAATTTAACATAAAATACTTCTGAAATAAGCTTTCCGTCAGATGAAACTGTTTTAAAAAAAATATATATATATTTAAAATTTGTGAATATAGGGTAAGTAAATTATTTTAATATTATCTTTTTTTAAATACTTTTTTAAATTTTTTTTTAAATTTGAGGTTGTAAACAACCTCAAATATTACTTTGGTAAATGAAAAATTTATCTTTAAACTGCGAAATCTTTGTAAATCTTTGTATTCTTATATAATAATATCGTATAGAAGTCAAACTACATAATGCGTTGCAGAGTTAAATCTATTTGAACCTTATAATACAACTACTATACTATTATGGCTTCTGAACTTTATATATGCCTGTGTATTATATAAAATATAACTTCAAACGCTTATTTCGTTAAGAAATTATATATACTTTATTAAATATAAGAAAAACAACATCTGTTACGTACAGCTCTTGCGCGCGAATATTGAAAGTGCCCGAAACTCCATCAAAATATAATAAATAAATTCGCTTCGATTGGAATGATCAAATAATTTCGTAACGCGATTTTCATTATGATCGATATTTGGGGCTCTACATTTCTACTCGATTCGGACGGACGTCCGTGTAATATTTTAGTTATTTTATTACGTAAACACACTCCCGCTGTCGTAATAATATCATAGTTTGTAGGCCAATATCGACAACGTGAAAATAAAATATAATAATTTTCCGATGGTTTTTTTTTTTTCGTTTTCGGCACAATTCATTATAGAGAATCGCTGAACGTGACCAAAGACGTGATGATTTTAATACCAGATACCGAGACCGTGACCGTTTTCAACGATACCGAGTGCACGCCGAGTGTAAAGTGCCCAAATCAAAACCGTTACCGGACAGTGGACGGCGTTTGCAATAACGTTTTGGAACCGCTTAGGGGTGCGGCACTGAGACCGTTTCGGAGACTACTGCCGGCGGACTATTCGGACGGTAAGTCAATATAATACACCATACATACAAATGCGAAACATGCGAATTATTGAAGGTATCCATGCAAATGAAAAAACTTAATTTTTATCGAAAATTTGTTTTTTACGTTTTTCGATAACAAAATAAACAACGAGTGTATCTGTCCAAGAACGAAACAATTTTTAAAATAAAAACTAGATAGTTCCTGTGCTGTCTGTTGATCAGTGATTAAAGTACTAGGGCTAGTCACCCTTTCTTATTTAAGGTAAAATTATCCGTACCGTTTAGTTAAGTCTTTGAAGTCGCTGAAGTAATTTTAAAAACTTCAATTAATTTTATTAAAAATAGATAATACCTACTATGCCTACCTATTAAATTGTGTACTATAAGGTTATTCACTTTATTTTTACTAAACATGTATATTTGTAGAATAATGTATTAGTGATTGCAGTTTATTTTTAAATTATAACAGTATAACATTATTATGAATAAATTCTTGTGGGAGAAAAACATTTATTTTTTTCAGGGTTATAGAAGCGAGTATATAGTTAAATTATTTAACACGCTTGCGCTTTCTAGAAATGCATGTATTAGAACTGGTAAACCGGTGAAACTCGTCACGTCATACGTCGTGCGGAGGGTAAATTGTTTAAGGTTAGGTACCAAATTTTTAGTTACATCGAGTAACGATTTAGGTCGTGTTCATTTTTTTTTTTTTTTTTGGACGATCCTAGCCGTGGTAAAACCTTGCTATTTGTTGTGTAAGTTTTGTTGATTTCTGGGTTGCCGAGGCGACCATGGAAAAAACACAGACTGATAACTCCAAATCGTTTTTCGTAAACAACGGTTTATCGTTGATATAACGACAAAATTTCTGTACACAATATCCTTCCTTTCGACTTTCCTCGTAAAACAGTAGCGCGTCCATCGGCAGTATCGGCTTTTTTTATTATTATTATTACAGATTAAACGCGTGCATCGAAACAAAAACTGTCATTACGCGTAAACAATAATTTCAGTCACCGTACGCCGTGGCGTTTTGTTCGTTTCCGTTGGAATTTAATTAGAAATCATATTGTTGTCGCCGTCGAATCGAAAATAATATAATTACGTGTAATTACCTACACCTAACTAACGCGAAAATAACGATATACTCGTTGGTACCTTTACGTTATATTATTAAAATTGCACGATGCGCATTCTCGTTCAGTTATTTGGATAATTAGTGAAATATTCACACGCGTAGACGTCAACACGGCCCGACGAAAACACGAGACTTCTGTGAAACAATGATAACATTATTGACGTTGCGGCCGGTAGCATACTGACATCCCTACTTGAACTAGCGATAGCATGATATAGCAGTAGCAGTGATTTTTCACGGGTGATTTAAAAATAGCAATCACAGACTGCTAATCCAATATGAAAGTAGCAGTGACTGCTACATTTAGTAACTATTACTCTTACTGTTACCTGGTACTGTGCCCAAAAACCCATACACATTATCACCGTCACTGTTATTTTCACTGCTACTTATTATAGTAATAAGTATTTCAATTGCTGCTCGTTAGTATCAAGTATTTTTGTCACGATAGTCATATCGTGGTAGTCATATCATCGAATGATAGTCATATAACCACGACAAAAATATATCTGAACGGACTACCTATCGTCTTAAGGATGTTATTAGAGATTTACGATAAACAATCAAAAAGCTTGCATCAAGAGGATTCTACGTGCGTCTGTGCATGTCTCGTTTCACTTCAACCACACCCGATAGACATACAAATATCCACTCGGTGACGATGACGTAATTAAACTGCATAGGGCATAACCCATTCTCTCTCCCCCTTCCCTGAATTAACTCGATAATACTAAAAATATAAACAGAATACACTCACGGCAAACACTATCAAACGGTATTAAGAGTTCTATCCAAGACATTAAGGATTTTCTTATCTCAAATGTGCGCGAGAAAACAATGTATGAGAGAAGGTACTATGGTACATGATGTTTGCAGATGATATAGGATTTATAGTAAAAAATCTGAAATAAATTAACAATAGACTCGATGAACAGAAAATAGTACTTAAAGGAAAGAGACTAAGGATAATTAGAAGTAAAATAGAGTATGAATTTGAAAGAACAACAATAATCGGTTATAGGTGAGGTTGAAAGTTCTAAGTACCTAGGATCTTTTGTATAAAAGAACGGTGGCTTTCATGAAAGTTTCATGTGAACCATGGGATTAAGTGTAGATGGGTAAAGATGAATACATAAAAGGTAGCTTAGAAAACGAGAGGAAATAGACTGAAATAATTGATAATGAAAACTGAAAAATAGTTGGTTGGATGCGATTGATATGATAGCCGATGTATGCGATTTGGGAAAACGAATCAAGTGGATGTTTAGAACGAAATTGGCCGACCCCAAATAGTTGGGACGAAGATAGAAGAGAAAAAGAAGAAAAATAATATTAAAAAATATAATAATATAGTTATTGTTTCCCTATATTATTTGCGTTATATAGTACATTATTTCCAGTGGAGTATTTTGAACTTTTCCCTGCAGAGAAGGGGGTTCATAAATAATAACAGTTGTGTACCTGGACATTTATTTTCTGGAGGGGATCCAATATTAAATATGTATGTAAATTCCAATTGTCTGATTGCCTAACTATAACCAAAAACATTAATTATCAGTTTTTCCACGCAATAAAATATTTCTTATAAAGCTACCTTGCCTTTGCTGTACTTATATTTAGCTGCAGCTCGGAAACCTATAACACAACAACGCGACTATATGTGGAAAAATTTCTATACTTATTATTTAACTATGTTGCAGGAACATTTTACTGATTAGATTTTTTAATTTATTTGTTTCGTTTTTCCAGAAAAACAATAAATATGCATCGATATCCCTAGATTTACCGTAATTTCAATAACAATTGTACACAATGTGTCCCATCGTGTTCGGCGGATTTTTCTAGCGCTATTAATATTACATAATTTTCTTTCAATCGGTTTGTCTTCTAGGGGGACATAGATTTGGTGAAAAATTAAATTTTTGTTTTCATCCCCTAAACACAAAACAAATTAAATTTATTTATTCACTTTAGACAATTTTAAAAAAAGCCATTTTGTAAAAAATTGTATTCAACAAATTTAAATTTATCACACATTCATATCCGATGAATAATTTCTTAATTATAGCCGTTTCAATTTCTAGAAAATAGGCGTGTTGACACGTTGATAATTAATAATAAGTTTTAATCGTGAGTTTTAACATTCCCTGTACGTCGTTGATTTTTATTTTTACTATATTTAATATTTTTATCCCTCTTGTGATAGCAATATTTTTCTCGCGGTAATTGTCGGTAATAAATGAAATTCAGAATATGATGTGTTACGGATTGATTTTTGTAACACGTGTTACAGAGTTATTATTACATCTGCAGTGGCTATAGTGAAATAAAAATTTTAAAAAACCAAAACAATATTGTCGAACCGATAAAGATACGATCGAAAAAAAAATCAATCGTAACGACTTTTTGACGAGTAATAAATAAAAAATAACGGACATGTTATATTATTATCTATCAGGATAATGAAAAAGAACTAATTGTGTGACAGGAAATACTTTAACGTTCCTGAAAAGTCGACAAACTGTATAAATGAAAATATATTATGATGATACGCATCATACAATCTCCGTATTTCTTCGATGAGATTTATTGGGTGTTGTAAATATTACATAAATTGAAAACTTTTGTAGATGTTTCGGTAGTTTTTGGATGGGAAGGTAATATGAACGAATACTCGTATTGTGATCGCCGATATCGTTTAGACTGCAGCAATTAAGCCATAAATCTAAGTATTTTACTGTTGCATGGTTTCAATAATGAATAAGTTAATTTTGAAAATAAGTCAAAATTTCAAATACAAACACACCAAGCAATCGGTTATTTTGCTTCTTTTTTGTCGGACGAAAAGCCTCTAAATTTTATAAAATATCCCAGTAGTATTATCATTTTTTCATGTATACTCATATTGTATAACTCGGTTTGTTGAAATCGGATATAATTTTGTGGTTTTTGGAAGGTGATGGAAAGTACCGATACATACCTACGTTTTAGGATAAATTTCAATTTGAAACAATTTCGATACACGCATATGCAATGTAATTTTCCACAAAATGGCACCCCCTCCCCCATTTTATATACTGAGTGCAACGAGAAATCTGTTAAATTTACTATGTATGCTTTTTTTTTTTTTTAGATTATAAGCGCAGTGGTAAAATTCAATAGTTATACGGAACTCCCAAACGGAACTTTTTCCCAGAGTTTATAATTTTTCTCTCGAACATTAAAATTTTATAGTAAACTATTAAAGTATTATATACTATATATTATCATATAGTAAACTATTGTTAGACGATTTAAATATACTTTATACTTTGTCCTAAAAAATATATTGGGAAATCAATAAAATAAGTTTTACTCTTGAATACAGATCCAAATAAATTTGAACTTAACGACATGCGAAATATTTGTATAAAAAAAAAAAAATGATACAAGAAACTAAGATGAAAAAAATCGTACTTACTTTTATGTTTAAAAATATTCTATTTGTAAGCGTACGTACGATGAATAGATATATGTCAGCTTTTTACGTATAAGCTTTTCACTTATTGTGTTTAAGTAATTTTAAATGTAACTACTCGAAAATAATAACAAAACAAAAATAAATAAATCGTAATATCACAGTTTCGAAAATGAACTGTGTTTAAAAGTAGTAATTTGAATACGAATGTTTTTAATTTCCGTGTAATAAATCATGGGCTATTTTTTATTAATCCAAACAGAATTCATGTGTAAATACGGGACATGCGTGGTTTCAAATAATTCTAATGTGAAAACTACATAATATTATGTATATGTAATATACGTCGAATGGTTTTTAATTTTTTTTTTTTTTAATTACATAAATTTTCTTTTTATTATTGAATATTAAATGTATATCGAATACTTTAAACATTTTGTGTAAATGATAGACACTTCACTGCCACCACCCTACCTGCGCCTCCTTGCAAAAAAACAGCTCTATATACTCTATAGACGTATTAACAAATAGACGGCGCTTAGAAAGTGCTTTCATAAGACTATATCTAAGATACGGTGCATGAGAGAAAAATAACGTTTGTGCCAACATATAGAACTATCGAAGTACATTTTTCCTACACATTGTCGATATTGACCAACACTAATAAGTGTATTTTTTTTGATCAATTTATTATTTCACAACTCTTCAATAGTAGGATTAAATATGGCCAACATATGTACAAAATAATATGAACATCCAATTATTAAATAGTCCGAGGTACAAACATAAAATATTTATTAAAAACTTTAATTTGATATGTTGCAAAATAATTTTATCTGTTTATTATGGCTATACACATTTTTATCCTACTAGGAGATTTCCCGATTTACGCGAGGCGATTCAAAATTGATTTTGCAGTCATTTTATCATATAAATATTCAAAATAGAGAAAAATGTTATTTGAACGGTTTTTTGAGGTTTATTTCAGCGACTAGTTCTAGCTGTATAAGTATTACATTTAAACCGCTCTCAATCATAGAGTTTTGAATAAGTGATAGTTGTTCAATGATTAAAATTTATTAAAAAATAAACGCATATTATGTTTTCAAAAAAAGTATGGGTCTCCGTTTGAATTTCAAAAGTCAACCGCCTAAAATACAATAAAAAAAAAAAAAAAAATGTAAAATGTAAAACCATTTTAGATGTTAATAAATCGAAAAATGTTCTTAGTATACATTTTAATGACATTATAATAAATTGTTAATATTAAATATTACACAAATTAAATCTTTAATATAAAACCAAAACATTCGTTTTGACAAACGTCCATAATCAATAATAATAGCTAGCCAATAAGTAGGTAAACCATATTTATAGGTATAGATAAGTATTTTCACTATATCTATGCTCTCTAGAAGAAGCTATGTAAGCAATTTTATATACGTATCCGAAAAAAATTTTCTCCGATAAATGCCTCAAAGTATTTATTTTGTTATCGATTTGCACGTGGGTGTATTGCGGCAACTGTCGATATTATTCGATGCCGTAGATCCATAACAATAATTTCATGTTTTTATATTATAATAATTAATCATAATTATACTTTTATAATTTTCATGTATTATTCTAGAATATATAGACATTGTACCGAAATACAAAAGGCCCAAGGTACACCGTTATAGCATATTTATGTATTGTACAATCTATAATAGACACAATAGTCTCTATATTATCAGAGAACATTCTACAATATGGTAGATATAAATAAGGATTCGAAATATGAGGCCTTGGAAAACGTAGAAATTAAAAAAGAAAAACTATGATACTAAACATTATTTTCAAAACCTGATCGAAAATATAATCAATGATAAATTCGTTTTAAAAGTTCAAAGTTCTACTTTATTCAAAAACCGTCTTAAGAATAACAATAACCTTAGAGAAGAAATAATCAATAACAAAATATAATAACATGATTAGGGTAACCAGGTCAGTATCGAAAAATAATATTTAAAACGTTGGGTTTTATCGAATCGCTTTATAAAAAAAAAAGTACGTGTTTAAAAAATGACTTTAAATTAATACAATATTATTAAATGCATAAAGTATAAAGCATTGTAATATAACTACAACAGCTGTTAAAAGGGATGAAATTAATATATACTATCAAACAAAACACCGTACTATAGACAAAATTCTCGCGGGTTCATCGATTTCCTATATTATCAAAAATTCTTAGTTTTTTTTTTTTTTATATTATATATAATAAATAACACCTTTTCGTAAATATTTACAAAAAGACTAGTTGATTTTGTAAAAAAAAATTTCGGCTTCCAAACATATCTTGAAAAAACTCATCTTAGTTTAAAAAACAAAAACGTAAATGATAAAGTACGATTCTAAATGAAATTCGATTTTAAATTCAGTAATTTTAAGAAGATTATATAAATAAAAATAAAATCCTCATCCTGTTTGACGGAAATTTTACACCAACTGTCGACTTGACGCAAACTCATTTGTCGCATTTTACGACAGGTAAAGGTACCGTAACCTCTCTCACAGGCCAACTCGATATATTCAGGATGAATATGAAGGAGAAAAAGATATAAATAGAAAAATTACTACTAAATTAAATGCAACTTTTTTTTTTACGTCTAATTACAACTTATAATAAATCTCGTATAAATTTCCAAGCGTTTCTGTTACTCAAACTACTGTATCCCCATCAAACCCAAAATAAATTCGAAAATATTAAGTACTAAAACTTGCTTGAAAATTTACAACGGAAAAATCAAAAACAATCTTCTTAAACACTAACTAGACAACATATTTTAATAAATATGATACGCATGAATTCGAAGCAAGATTTCTTCAAAATTAAAAATAACGAAACTTTCACTATCATAATTATTTATCCGGCTTTTTATACTTTTTTCCTGTTTTTCTCGAGTATAATGAAATTACAAGAAAAATTAACAAATGGTCTCTACACTAATTTAGTTGACGAGTGTACGAGAAGATGGGGTTTAGGGATTCACACATTTGAAAAACTACCTCGAAAATTCGATTTTATATTATAAAAATAAATTTTTCTATTTAATTACTTGTTTATATTCTTTTGGTTTTATAAACAATTCATTTTTTTTTTTTATTTGAAACTGTATTAAGTAACAAAAAAAATTAAATATACAATTTAGTAATAGGTGCTACTTCAGTAAGAGGTAATAGTATTAGTAAAAAGATAATGTTATAAAATATTCATATTTTTAATGAAAAAAAATAATCTTATAATTAAAAATATAATTCACATATGATTTCCTGGTCTACGTCTTTGCTATGTTAGTAAGTAAGTGTACAACTTTAACCTCCCCCGAAATATTATTTGGAAACGCATCTGCTAAATAGATCCAAACAGATTAAAACCAACAAGAAAAGTGGTGTACAAAAAATGTAATTTTTCTTAATAAAATAACAAAGTAAAAACAAATTATTAAAATGGTTAATACTCGTAAATAAATAATTTAAATATGTATAAATAAAAAATGTATGTATAAAAATAAAATAAATAAATGAATCAATGCGTCGCCTGGAATATTATGATAAGTGTATTAAACGACCGGTTTTGAATTAAAAATTCATCATCGGGTGTATCACAATCATAATGTAAAACGCGTTTTATCATAATACTCCAAGCGACACGTTGATGCATTTATTTATTTTATTTTACATGTATATATTTTTTATTTATTTATTTATTTACTATATTTATTTACTTTATATGTTTTTCTTGTTGATCAAACAAATTAATTTATATTATTTTTAAGATATTATTTGTTACATACATTTTTTTTTTTTTTGAATTGCGCGTCCACGGGAAATAATTTTCTCGCAAAATCTTCTAGTCTTCGATCTTTTGATTTACCATAATTATTATGACTAGGGCATATCAAACAATAAAGTAGAAATAGATTCGGCGGAAACAATGCACGCCCATATTTTGATTTCCTGCGCTATTACGATAATATTATAATAGTAAATAATATGTATATGTATATATGTATATTTTTTTTAACCTTGCGATGCTATCGCCGCAGGTGTCTGGAGACCGAGAAAAGCAATAGATGGTTCGGAACTACCGTCGGCCAATCAAGTCAGCAAACTGGTCCATCGGTCGTCGTACGAAGACGATCGTAATTTTACAGTAATGTTGGCGGTTTGGGGTCAATTTATGGATCACGACATCACGGCCACCGCGTTGAGTAGAGGTGAACAATATAATAATATTTACGTGCCTGTATATAGTAATAATGCGTGTTGCAAAACACGAAAATGTCTACTAGACTGTCGAAATTGCTGACCTATAGATACACTTGAATGTTTTATGCGAGGAATTGTATATCGGTAAAACACATGCAGAGAACTTTAAAACGGGATACAAAGAACATAATATATATTATCTATCTCTGAAATAAAAATAAAACTGCTCCCCTGCAATACTCTCATTTCGCTATAGGCGTCGTAATTTATAAAATAATAATTTTATTGATTTCGATAAACCTAACCCAACCACTTAAAGATGTCGAATATCCGGTACGACGTTTACATTATATTTCGAACTAAATTCCAAGGTTCTGCGCTTTGGTGGCAGTTTACTGTGCCAAAATAAGTTCTGTGATATCCGGACCCAACATAATTATATTTTCGCATTACATGTATGCTCACTAGCGCGCTCTTTCCGACAACAATGCGCGAATAGGCCTAAAGTTGCACAAAATGACAAAAGGTACTGTGATTTCTATTAAAATCTGAGCGTTCCATACATTTTTGTCTTGAATAACAAATAATTTTAAGGCATAGATTATCATTTATTAATATGTTAAAACAAAAAAATGTTTTCTCGTTTCCTTCGAAGACTTAACATTCATTTTCTTCTATATCAACAATATCATTGTAATAGAAACATTAATTATATTTTCTTTAAGACTTACGTAACAAAAATGATGTACGACATACTTATATATTAGTTTCCATAAAATAATATAATACAAAAGACGATGGATATACTTCGCACGACGGGTGGGCCACTATTGTAGGTGAGAAGTTGAAAATGTACGATATAGAGGGGAATTTAATTTATATCTGTACGCAACGATAAATCATTGCTAACGAAAACCGATTCGGGGTGAAATTTGCTTATACATATTTTGAAAGGCCGTATTGTTTACGATTTTAATGAAAATTCTCATTAAAAAAAGTCCTACTACCGACAGTGAAAGTGAGATTAGACACTTTTGATAATATTGTACGAGTAAAATTGTGTAATATCAAGTGACATTTTCGCCGGTAAAAAATATCATCGGTGAAAAATAATAAAAGACTTATAACGTTTTTGCACAATTTACTTATGATATTTTGTTCAATATATGCTATAATAAAATGGAAAATCATGTTTTTTTCAGTTGTGTCACTTTTAAAGTGTATTTTCAATTGTATGTGACATACAATTGAAAATTCCAAATTCCAAATAACATATTTGTATACATTTTATTATACTTTATATATATACATATACGAAACGTATGCAGTAAAAATTATATTTTTACTCCGCCAAAATAATAAACCTATAGTTTTATATTTTTGCATATTATCATTTTAATCGAAGTTTAAAACTCTTTTAGAAAACGCCCATAGTACTATATATCGTTACTTACATATGCTTGTCGGGATAAAATAAATTACTATATTCAACTGCATACGACTTTGCGCTGTTTTGAAAATAAAAGTTTTATTCTCTGCAGAATTCTCTCTAGTGGTGTCATAATTTTAGACGTGTATATACAGTCAAATTTTGATTCAACTTATACAAAAAAATAAAATAAAATCAAGAGGGACATTTTGTATAGTATTGATTTGAAATATGCTATATATTATATTATTTGAATTTTGTATACCCCGAAACCTATATAGATATATAGTTTGTTATAATTTTTTCGAATGTTATGATAAAAAATAACGTTAAACATAATATTTACAACGCAATTTATTTAAATATAAGTGTTTATCAAAAAATAATTAATACACTAAGAAATAATATACCAAGTGATAAAAAATTGTTTAATAATTTAATATTCATGTCTGTAGACTTTTTTGCGAAAAAAATTGTCTATTGAGTCCTATTTTTTGTTATTTATAATAATATCTAAAATTAATAATAAATAGTAAAATATTAAAATAATTGTTCAGATTACAGTCTTTGCGATCGTTGGTAGATCGTAAGCTCTAAAATTTAAATATGATTTTATGTTTTTTTTTTTTTAGTATTATGATGAATCCCTACAAAAATGCTTATTTGATTATTTTGTAGAAATTACACACGTTTTAGTAAAAAAATAACGTGAAAAAGAAATATAGATTCGATGTGATGTTAAATTGTTTTTCTCGGTACAAAAAAATATTGGCCAACAGCCGACGAGCATTGAATCATAAAATATTAAAAATGAATTAGGTATACAACGCAACAATAATTATTTATCATCACGTGAGAAAAAAATGAGTTTGTATTAAATATATTTGTTTTTGTTTCCACCATAATACCTCGTATATTTTACTAGAAATAATAATTATGCTCGGAATTGAACATGCAATAAATAATTTCACATAAATCTTGTCTTTTGTATGCACATTTGCTTATTTTATCTTCTATAACTTCTCATTCCATATTATTATTAGGAATAACAAAACTAATAACCAACTAATATGAGTGAATAAATTATACATTATGATAATATAGCCGGTCGGCTTGCAGCGATAAAAGTAAGCAAAGTGCAGCGATAAAAGCCTTAATTCTGAAACTCCTAACTGTTACCAACTTTTGACACATCCAGAAGAAGTTTAAAAATAAATACGACCACAGAGTATTATGTAATATAGGTATGTCATCGATCTGGATCTAGAACCAAAAGAACGTATTACCCTAAAATGGATTTTTTTTTATTATATACTAACCAATTTTTCATTTTTAAGTAAGAGATACTAAGTCGACGACACGTACACATTGTTCCGTTAAATCGTAAAAATCTAATTTCAAATAATAACGTTATAGATAATAAAAACTAGTTTTGTGTTTTTTTTTCTTTCGAGTTTATTAACAACGCATAAAAAATATGAATTACGTTTGAAAGTTTTCACGGTAGAACAAAGATCCAATATAATAATATAGTGAAAACCATATTTGAAAACTTTTGCGCGCACGCCATAAAATAATATATAATATAATGGTAGGTACTTCTACGAAAAATGCATTTGTTTAACTATTAGTATACAATTTCAATGTGTACAAAAATCCGGTATGGCATTATTCATTTCTAAGTAGATTATAAAAATTACTAGGAAACTCTTATAAGATATACATTTTTAACTTAGATCTTTATTTTATTCTATTTTTATTTTTTTTTTTTATCGAATACGTCATATATGGCAACATAAGATACTTATAAGATCGCATTCTTAAGCCATACATCCACGACGAAAACAACAAGTATAGACTGCAGAGTTTTATTATATTTTATGGTACCCACCTATATATAGGTATCTAATAGTTTCTATAAAAAACACATTAACTATAGTTATACATGCCTATATTTTTTTATTTCCTAGCAATCATCATAATAATACATTTAACTATTGAAATCTCCAGAAAAAAAAAAAAAATTTTATATTAGCGATAAAGATTCCTTTGAAAAAATCGCTCAATCACTTAACTCGATTCGATTTAGGAGAAAAAACGAGGACAGACGCTGGTTTTAGTTTAATAGTTTAACAGCTGATAAATATCTATTAATTTTGTTTTATTTAAACAGCAAACGGGTTTTCACGCAAAACAACAAGAAAATTTAAATATCATAAAATTAAATTACAGTGATCCACGCCCCTTGCACATAAAGTGAAACATAATTAATTTCACGCCATTAAACGAGGTAAAAAATACAATCTTAATATTAACAACTAAATAC
Source organism: Cinara cedri (assembly GCA_902439185.1). Lineage (NCBI taxonomy): Eukaryota > Metazoa > Arthropoda > Insecta > Hemiptera > Aphididae > Cinara > Cinara cedri. Next base: position 915,499 of record CABPRJ010000970.1, on the reverse strand, counting down.
TAAATACTAAATAAATTGAATTTTACGTTGATTGATGGCTTTTGAATCTGTTAAAAATGGTCGGAAAATAAAAAAATGTTAAATACTGATGGTTTCTTTATTTGCGGGAGAATACAAGCAAAATTAAACGTTTTTTTTAATACGTTAATATTTTTCTCCCAGATCAAAAGCCAAAGGTCAATCAAATTTTAATTTCGGATAGCAATAATAATTAAAAATTGGTCTTGGGTTAAGTAAATTAAGTGTTAAATAAATTGGTACACTAAAATCTATGGAAAAACGAAAGCGGAATCCATTTCCTGGCGTTTCTCTCTCCCAATTTGAGTACCTACGAGTATGTTACGATTTTCTATCGTTACATTAATTTCAATACTAGTGAATTTTTACAATATAAAACAGTCTTCTTTAATTCAAGCACGAATATTTTATATTAGTATACAAATAATAATATTACAGACAAATTTAAGAATGTATGTTTGCAAAATTCGCGGGTTTCAGTTTTACAAATGCTTATTGATTAATATTTTAAAAGTTGTACTGTACAATCTATTTATCTGGTCATGCAAGTGGTTGTTAATGAAATTAAAGCGCAATACAAATGTGTTAATAACAAGTAATATAAATAAAAAATGACAGCTGATAATATATTAATACGTTAAACGAGACGGCAACGAATTTCACTGCCGGTATAGAGAGGATAGTGGAATGAGAGAATTATCTATTCACCGTATCAAAGGCGAGCAGGTTGACTATTTCCGGCAGAAAAGATGACGTCCAGTTACCGGTAGCCGCGGGAGAAGTGTCAGTTCTCGTTCGGCCGCTAGGTATTTATGTGCCTGGCGAGCCGTCGTTGCACGGTGACAGTGGGTTCTAAAGGTCTGTTTACCAGAGAACATTTCCTTTCAAAAAAGTTATAAATGATAATTGGAGTAAACATTCTGATAGTGTTCGCATTAAAAAAAAAAATAATAAAGATCTTTGTAAAACCAATAAATTCTTCGCTAAACTCAGAATCCAAAATTAAAAATTGATACGTCAATAATACGATAAGCAGAACCAACATTGTGTGATAACTGATAATAAAGATTACGAAGAGGATAAACCAATTAGTACACCACGAATTTCTAACTATATCGATTTATTTTTACACTGAACCACAATCATTAATCAGAATCAGTAAAGCAAACCGGTTTACACTAGTTAATTTCTTGAGTGCCATTCCAGGGTTCCATCGACCGAGATTTCTAATTACACTGATCAGTGTTCCGTCCGACATTGGATATAGTGCGTTATAGTTAAAACTGGGAAAACTCAATGCATATAGCTAAAAATCAGAGAACCTGCAAGAAATCTCACACACCCGAAGAACAACAAGCTTGTCTTTCCTTTTAGAATACGAATTAACCTCGCCGGTGGAATCCCGGACGGTTACGACACTGTCACGCCACTGTTGTGTGTAAGTAAACATTAAATGGGGTTGCGGCGACGCGCTCCATGAGAACCCACGTGATTTACGTGGGTTCTCATTCTCAGCTGGTTGTAATAGCAGTGCGTACACGGGTAATGACAAAAAAAAAATGGCGTATATTTCGCGAGAAACAAAAATATAATGTCGCTTATGTCTGGGAAAAAGGCGCCTACGGCGTGAAATGGTAATAGGCACTTATGGCATAAAAAAAGAGATACGTGTGGCACTTATGTAGCGGTACGTTACGCATATTTATTTTAAACGAAACACAACATTATAGCCCTTCAAAGTTCAAATCGAATGCCATTAAAGGTTGGGTGCGCACGGACATTTCGGTTCACTTGTTTAATGTATTTTACACTATCTTACACTTTCTAAAGTATTGAAGTCGAGAAAACTGAGTCTTTCGGATATTCCTTCTACTTCGGGAATAAATTCAGGGAACTCGAATCAAAGGAATACTATATGGATGGTCGAGGCGCTCCTGACAGTAATTGTTTTTCTATAAGAATGTTTCGATTGCACTGGCTCTCGTTGCCTCACTTGGCCATCGTTATAATTCACTATAATTAGCGATCGTCACTTAAGCGTTCGATAGACTTTAAACTACTAACTGAGATGCATTACTTTTGGGACAGCCAGTATATCAAAATCAAATTCATCAATCGGAGATAACAATAAAAAAAAAAATAATAACAATTTTTTACTTATAAATACGTATTTTTAAATTTAGAAAGATCGTATGGGGTGCATTGATGTGCATGAGAGCAAATAAAATATAAAATCTCACAAAATGTCAGTGTTCCAAATATTGTACATTATTTCCCTGAACCCGGTAGTTTTAGTGTAGTATCGGCATGATAAAATCTGAAGTAATAACAATAACGCTTTAGAAAATATAATAATATTTCTACTTAATACTAAAGGTCATTATACCGTGTAATAGTTTTTGTTAAGAACACCGCGGCCTCCTTAGATCTAAGGATATAAAACGGACATTGAATTTTATAGGTCGTAACGGAAGCGCAATTTCGTGCTGTGGATCGGTAGGTAACGTACTAACGCATCCAGAATGTTTTCCGGTGATTGTGCATGGTTATACAGAAGTATGCAGTAAATGCATGGAGTTCGTGCGATCCGCTCCGGCGTCCATTTGCGGTTTTGGTAAAAAATTTGTTTACGATTCTCCACTATGCCTCCCTCCCTCCTTACCCACGAGACGTTTTATGTAAATTGTAATAAATTAAAAGAAAAAAAAAGTAGACAAATATTTATTAGCTATTGTAAATGCGTTTAAGTATTAAATGAAATGCACTTTTCTTGGTTACTATGTCTTATAAATAGTTAAATAGTGCTTTTTCATTTTATTACAGTTTTTTTTTTGATGCATTCGTTTTCGCATTCAATCGACGAGCCATTGCCCACATATAAAAAAATAGCGAACCCTTTAAAAAAGATGTATATATATATCACTTTGATCCTACCCGTATATTATACGGACTGTTCAGCTTGCGATTTTATAAAGTACAGACAGATGCGCGCGAGAATTCGAATCTTCTGATTTTCCGCTTTATACTTTAATAGTTTTCTTTATTAATTTTAAAGATAATTACTAAAAGAAATACCAATAAATGTGTGACTTAATTACTACGATTTCGTTCTGTATAATATGCAGGGCCCAGGGAACAGCTGAACCAGGCCAGCTCGTATTTGGACGGCTCGTCCGTATACGGCAACACGGCCAAGCTCCAAAACGACCTGAGATCATGGACCAACGGTCAGATGAAAGTGTTTATAACCGAACACGGTGAACAGCTGCTACCACCAAACAAGGATCCGAAGGACGGTTGTAACGACAAAGAGGAAATGAAAAAAGGCCGTTACTGCTTTCTGTCGGGTAAAACCTATATCTCTAAGGTTTTTGATATTTGGAGTGTATTTTCCAAAATAATCATATAGTATAACTATTTGAAGCTTCAAAATTGAATATTAAAAAAAAGCTGATGCTGGGAGTGAGTGTGTCACTTCTGTAGATGGGAAGTGGAAAAGATATGGGGGAAATTGAATGTGTAATGTATACCAGCACGTAAAGATAAATCATTGCTAACGAAAACGAATTCGGTTATACATTTTTTGAAAGGTCGTAATATTTACGATTTGAAAATAATACATTTCGTACATTTTTCCGATTTTCCTACATTTTTTCACATTTATTATGAAAACTCCTAGGAAAATCAAAAAGTGATCTCCTTAAAGTACCGTCATAGTCAGATTTCCTTTCAGAAAAAGTGCAACACTTCGAAGCTTCTAGTATAAAAGTTGTTCCCAGATAAAAAATGTATTAATTAATTAAATTCTTTGTTAAACTAATACATTCCTCACTCTAATCAAAATCTAAAATTACTACATCGCCCTAACTATTTTACCGTTTTTTTTTTTAACTTTAAACAAAACTTATAGTAAATCTCGTGTTAAATTTTCAAATATTTCTGTTCGGTCAAAACAATTTTTTCTCCTTAAACTTAATAAAAATTAAAAACTCTAAATTTCCAAATGTCTCTAAATAGTTTAAAAATCACCAAAATGTTTTTAACATTTTACCACGTTGATAAAAAGTCAATATAAGTATTTTATGAAAATGTTTAGATCCCTACGATTATTTTTAACGGAATCCCGTCAAAAATAGAAAATCGAAAAGAATGTAACCATACATTTTTCCATTTTATCAAATGTTTTTTCCGGTTTTCCCAATTGTAATGATAAGCACTTAACAAATCTAAAAATGACACCAATTAAATCCAAAATGAAACAAAAATGTCTCTTTTCATTATTTAATTGCAGCAAGATTTCTGGTAAAAAATGTATTAAAAGACACAAATAATAATAAATAAATTTAAAAAATCATAATAAATCTATTTAAAACATTCCTCGATTCGCTCTGAAACTAAAGGTAACAAGCACTCATCATAGTAAAACGCGCTCAGAATCTAAAATTGTCAAAATTAAGTAATGGACAAATTAAAGTTAAGTTGACTTTTTAACTTCAATAAAGTCAATTCTTTTTATTAACTAATATTAATATTACGTTTAATTGGAAACTTTATGTTTATTTGACTTCACTCATGTGAGTTAGTTGTTTTCCTTAACTTGCCAAATGCTTTTCATCATTTTTGTATTACGAAAATATATTGTGTCAAGTCTCGGCAGGCACCGGTGCATAATATTGTGATTCGAAATTTCAAATTATTTTCCTGTACCTACGACAGATAAAGTAAGCAAAATTATCGATACGCAAAAAATGTCACTTCGATTTATTATTACTGTTATTATTTTCTCGTCTTTACTCATTTAATTTTATATCGTGACGCGTTCGTCAATGGAAAGAAAATTGTTTTCAATATTTTTTTTTTTTTTACAGTTACAATTCACTGTCAGTTTTGTTATTTGACTAAGCTTTCTCTGTTGCAACCTTGCGCACTCAAACAATTTTTACACTCTTCTAATTTGTATGACTATATATCTATAATGAATTGAAATCGTAACAATTTTGAAAACGAATGTGACACACTGACACTGTTTTGAAACAATTTAACCCATCATGCGCAAATAATACGTATAAACTTGTGCACAAATATTTACTACCGGTAAATCATTGTGCATCGTTGTGTTCAGAATAACACTGAATGATAATAATTAATTTTACATCAACTCGCCGGTTTTAATTATAGAATTCACTCGGGGGACTAGGGGTTGTGATCGTACCATTATTAGAGTTCACGTACTAAAATAAATATACTTTTAATATCTACTCGTGCGTATTATTATACCAAAACCCATATAATTATTAATTGTTATTTGTAATTATTATTAGGTCTTTATCATTAGGTCTAGTAAGCAGTTTAATCTGAACTTTTTTTGTCAGGCACTTACTTATTAGACCTGCTGGGTAATAAAATATCTGGTTTTATAATCAATTATACGGGTAATAAAAAAAACACGGTTATTTATTCCGTTACAGGTAAAACACGTGTACCTAAGTAGTTCATTACACGTATAAAATTTCCCCTGCTCGAAACACCCTGCATACAATATATAGACCGACGCGCGCAACCAATTCAGAAACCGCGTTATAGGTATTTAATATTATAAAATATAAATTTTTTTTTTTTTCTGTCTGTGAAAGATTTTTAGAAATTTTCAAATATAGCATCTTTTCTGAAAGAAAATTGTATTTTATGTATTGAGGCGGTAATTTGTTCGATATTCTTTGTAGTTTACTTAATGGTTGGGATATACCGGGGAAAAACTCAAGAAAACGGGAAAATGTACGATAATAAAAGTTTCATTATTTTAGATTTTTTTTTTTTTAATTTTCGAATTTATATATGATGAAGGGGATGCCAGATCTAACGAAAACATGCATTTGACGACGCTACACTTGCTTATGGTTCGCCAGCACAACATGATCGCTGGGAAATTGTCGTCACTGAATCCGCACTGGGACGATGAACACGTTTACCAAGAGTCGAGACATATCGTGACCGCCCAAATTCAACACATTACATATAACGAATTTTTGCCGGTGTTGCTGGGTAAGATCACACAAAATGTTTGGGAAATAAGTAGAAAAACTCTAAATAAACGAACACAAAAAAGGTCTGAAAATTGGTCGAGAAAAAAATGTGCAAGGGTTTGAAATAATTATATATATCATATCAGACATAAACGATACGATCAGCAAATATTTTTCAAAGGAATATTGAGCAATAATGTTGAGAGGTTTTGGGGAAATAATTAATTAACATTGCACAAAATATTGAAACGATTTATCTTTTATTTGACTTAATATTATTGATTGTGTAGGGTCCGTTTAATACAATTCAGAAATCGAATATATGTGTATACAGTATAGCTACACTTTTTTTTCTTTTGTTTATTCGTCTTTGAAAAATATATATATATTTATTAATATACTGGCGTGTATGTGTGTGTGTGTGTGTGTGTGTGTGATTATATTATTATGACGTATGAATTATTTTTCGTGTTATTACTAGATATCCGTTTAAAACTTTTTCCGTGACGTGTTTATCATATAGCGATATTCCGTTTCGAAAATATAGTATAAAAAAACACTTAAGTAAATTAAATTTCCGACTTAAGGTTGGTATAAAGTTTCGGGCGAAACTTTCTATAACTACTACAACTATATAATATAGGGAATGAAAGGGCGACGTCTCTCTCTCTCTATATATATATATACACATAGGCTATATGAAAACTATTTTGAAAAGAAACATGGCTCGTTTATTTCAACGTTTTTATGCTCATTGCGCATGAACGAGTTATGTAATTGGATAACTTGGGTCAAACTATAAGATAGCACGCGTCTGATCCCACTAATTTAAAAGTTACAATTATACAAAAAAAAAAAAAAAAACAAAAATCCAAAAGTTTGCCATGTGCACTGGTTAACAAGTAACAAAAAAAAAAATTGTATCATATTCTTTTTAGAAAAGATTTAACAAGATAATAATATTATTATTAAAAAATGTACATAATTTAAGAACAAAAAATAAAACAGTTGTTTTTATTAGGATACGCATAATAAAAAACAAGAGCTGATACTGGGGACGGGTGTGGCCACTGGTTTAGGTGAAAAGATGGTAAGGTAGGATACATAAGGTTATTTCATTTACATCTGTAAGCAAGGATAAACCATTGCTGATGAAAGACAATTCCGATCGCAGTTCGGTAATACATAATTTGAAGTCTCGTAATTTTTTTTTTTTTTTTTTTTTAAATTTTTTTTTAAATTTAATTTCAAAACGCTTATTAAAAAAGAAAAAAAAAGTTATCCGATGATTTCGAAAATTTGACCATGTCTAGTTAAGTTTAATATAAGTATTATTACCAAGTTTCAAGTCTCTCGTGTATTTATAACCGAATTACAGCAAAAAACTCCCAAAAATTAAAATTCCTTAAAAATTCAAAAAAGACTTAAAAGTTTTGGCGGTCAAACCCTAAAAAAGTAAATCAAAAAGGCCACAAATAAAGTATCCTATGGTTTTTCGATTAAATCATTTTTTCTGGTAGAAAACGACGTCCGTGTTTTTATAAAAAAATAAAATCGTGAAATTGTACATTTTTCTGCGTTTTTCCCCACTTAAAGACTTTTATTCAAAATATGACCTGTTTAAAGTACAATTTGGACAACTTGAACTTTTAGAAAAGTTACTACACTTAAAAATCGAAACATGTTTACTATAAAAAAGCGTGTCCACAGGCTAGAACAAAGAAGAAGAAATAAAAATAAACAGCATTATAAAACCAATAGCTCCTTCGAAATTTAAAATAATAAAGCCGCCGATATTACGGATACGTACTCACTGCTGTATACGTTTTCTTTACCCGAATTTTATTATAATAATAAGCGAAAAAATTATCCTAACCATATTTGACTATTTATATTTTATTTATTATTACTTTGATTACCAGCGTGCAGTTAATCCCAACTGTACCTTATACTCGAATGCACTCAACATAATTATTGTTGTTGAGTACTCGGCTATTGGAGTTTTTTTTTTAAAAAAAAGATTACTAACAATTTATAACACTAACAAATTAAATTTCCCGTGAATACATATTTCATATGTTTTATTATTTTACAAAACAAAATCATATTTCAGGCGACAAACTCATGCGACGTCTGGACCTTTACTCCCTGGAGTCCGGTTACTGGAACGGATACAATTCTTCGGTGGACGCGACCATCAGCAACAACTTTGCCACCGCAGCGTTTCGGTTCGCCCACACACTGATACCGGTTAGTTATTGCCGAGATTACGTACTATTAGGCAACGATAAAACGACAATTTAAACGATTTTTGCAACGCCTACGCACAAACGTATACGAACAATACCTAATAATATTAATAAAACAAACCCGCGATCGGCCCGCAGCGTTCGGATATTGTATTATATTTAACGGACGCATTATATCAGTATGGGTACCTACCCATAGCTACGTCCGTTTACCCGGAACAAATTTCGGAACACCCTAATTTCGCAAAACCCCACAAAACCGTATTTAATCCCAAAACAATTTGATATCGTTTCAGTGTTGTGCTATAAGGTACTGCAACTATAAGTGTGCTATAGGTACGTACTGACGTAATAGTATAAAAGGATAAAATTAAAATGTTAATAATATTACTGTTTCGAAGTCAAGCGCGATGAAGAGAGATGAAATATAAAATATTCTGAAAGTAACAGCGATGATATTGTATAACGTGTGGTGTTAACTTACACGTTGGACAGGATAAGAAATAAGAAATTATCTACAAGAGTATAGAGAAGAAAAAATAGGTTACATAATGTGTAAGATTGAGTATGCAGATTGAGATGGTATGAACATTTTGAAAGGAGAGGAAATGATTACGTCAAGAAGACTTATAGGTGAGTTGAGTGTATAGTCGACGGAAAGCCGGGGAAAAGGTAAGCCGAAGAAAATGTGCAGGCTAAAAGTTATTTATATAAGATATTAGATGAAGAAATATTAATGTAAAGGAAAGATGTTAAGTGAGTACCTGTCGTCACCTCTGCACTCACATGGGATTTATCCCACATAAGAGGTTCTTCTCTCATTTGGATTACAATAGTCAGTTGATTTTTAAGCGTTATCAGCGTACCTTATGCATATTATATATTTGTGGAGCGTCCGTGTGAAAGTATTCGGGTGGCTCGTAGCTGTTTACGAAATGAAGAAACGGGTAGTAAATATATCAGAAGAAAGATATCTGGAAGGTTACAAAATACGGTGCTTTCGGAGCGGAAAGTGGCCAGTTGACTCGACAGAATTAAGGACTAGTACGATAGTAAATGAAATCGTAAAATTATCAAAAAAACGGAAATTAATTGGACACGTTTGAAGACGCGACAATGAACTGCGCCACGAGATAATTGAAGGCGAGAGAGGTAAAGGACGGCGGTAATGAGAATAGTGTAGGGATCACGGAAGGAGCCGGCGAGATCAATAAGCTCACAGCGTCTTCGATGTCGCAGAAGAAGAATATTATAGTATTGTGTTTTGCGGACGTACGAGACACCTTCGCTGGAATATCATCGCCTTTACCTCGGTAAAATTATAAAAACCGTATCAAAGAATAACGTTCGACAGACCTCGATTTACATCGCTGCAGGTTTTCATTCCGATAAATAAACACACACACATACACACACACACACACACACACACACACACGTACGTACGTACAACACGTGCGGTTATAGCCGATCGCGATTACCACCGAATAATGCAAAGTGCGCGCCCCGCGGCCAAATAAAATACACGCGCCCGTATAAAATCATACTCGTATTATATAGCAGGTGTGGTTTCCCCGTATTCCGTTGGAGCGAAACCCTCCCCTCGGCCCGCAGGCTCTCAAACATCGCGTGCTTCCGTATTGAAACGGCAATAATATATACGCCACGCCGAAGACGCCGAGTGTAAAATAATCTCGCAGGTTGCGCGTACCCCGACCGCGGGTTTCCGGTGAAACGCTTAAGACGTATTTTTTTTATTTTTTTTTTTTTTATATTGTTCGTAATATACACATGTATATATATATATATATATATACATTTTTTTACTTTTTTTTTTCTTACATAATATTGTTTTAATACGACGACCGCGTGCGCCGAATTTCGGATTCCGAACGCGCCGTGGTGAACACCGTCCCTACCTGCGTATTATAATATCGTATCGGTTTTACGAATCGACGGATTTCCCCCCCACCCCCACCCCCAACCCTGTTCGCGAAAACCGCCGGACAAGGTTGTCGGGTTCTTTATCGTGATTATCTGCCACTGCCGCAGCGTACCTGCGTGCGCACACCTATGCCCGCGGCGCGTTTCGCGCGCCACGCATAATAATAATTCTCGTTTATTACCCGAGACGTTTGTATTATTACGGCGGCCGGTGTACCGGAATATTATCGTCGGCTCTACGCAACGGCGATAATATTTTTTATTTTTTTTTATTTTTTTTTTTTTTTCAAAACGTACAATAATACTCCTGCGTTGTGTATATATACCTCGCTAAGCCGCGACAAAATCATTTCCACCGCGGTAAAAAAAAAAAAAAAAACCCGTCGACAGATTCGCATTGTCATCCCGGCAAAAACCGAAATACAACAGCAAATGTTTTTTTTTTTTTTCCTTTTTTATATATATATAATATGTTCGTCGCTTCTTTTTCAACTCCGGTTAGACTTGCGGTCTAATTACGCTAATGCGTGTGCCGATTTTTTACGATTTAAAAAAAAAAAAAAAACCTCATAATAATAATATTCTCACGGACGACAGACTACGTCGGAAAAAATAAAAACTATAGCAAAAAAGTCATCGCAAGTACTCATATAATACGTATACCGTTTTAATAACAAAATAATAAATTATCTTTCACTGTTTATTCGATCCCCTTGATTTTAGATTTCTAGACGTTTTAGGTTCTGAGCTATTAGTTTAGGGTGAGTTTATTTTTTCTCGGCAAACATTTTTTCGTATAGTTAAAATGCTCCGACTTTTTCACACCGTTAGTACTTTAAAATATGCGAATTTTCGGCCTAATGCAACTTATCTTGAAAATCGTTTCGAAATTCCTAATACTTTTTCCAAAAAATTTCTTTTTTTTGGTTTATTTTTGCGTTAGACAAATGCTCCAATATTTTCACCCATAATCTCAAAAAATGCGATATTTATACGCATTTATGCGGTATTTTATATTTGAAAAAACACCCGAAATTTGCAGCAGTTTATTCACAAGGCTTTTTTTCCGTTTACTCCTGGATTATCTTGGCAACAAAAGTAAAAAACACGACTATAATACTACTTTCAAATCCGCTCAGAATCGTTTTTCGTGCGCAATGGTTTATCGGTCCAAAAATATACAATATAATATAAACTAAATTATCCTGTACGTAAAAATGTTCCCAACTACTCACCTACAACAATGGTTTACCTACCCGTGGATTTTTCGTTTTGTTATTTAATTACACCGCTAAGCAACTAGATATAATGACAAAATATAATTCATTAAAGTATAATAATATCATATTGTGTTGACTGCATAATACATTCTATTCTCACGCTAGACGATAGTTATTATTATTAGTTCAACGTGACTTCCGCGCTGGAAAACTTTTATAACGAGTTTTACGTGTAGCCTCGTAACTCCTCTTTTCTACGACGACGTTTTTGATGTCAAATTTTCATTTTACATCGTGATGCCGTCTAGTGCTCGAAATATGTAAAGTATATATGTATATATATATTTTTGTTCTTAACGCTTAAATTATTTTCGTTATTCATTTTTGTTTCGTTAAATTCTCTAGTGTTATATAGTAGAGTACATGTTTATATAAACACATCATCAATTTATGAGTGTCATCCATTGAGTGGAAAAACGGCATTTTTTTAAAAAGAGAAAATTAATTTCTGCAATTGGGTCGAACGGAAAAACGCCTACACGTAGATAATATATACAAGTTGCTCGTCCTTTGCTCGTTAGAAAATTTAAAAAAAAGAACTGATACTACTGATGATTGGTGCACCATTTTGGTAAGTGAGAATTTGAGAAGGTATAGAATACATAAAGTCATTTAATTTATATCTGTTATTAACGAGAAACCATTGCTGACCAAGAACGATTCTGAGCAAAGTTTGTTAATACACGATTTGAAAAGCCGTAATGAAACTGATGAAATTATTACATTTACCATTTTCATCAAATTTTAATTTTATAATCATTCTAAAAAAAAAAAAATGACAACTTACACTTTTTCGGCCATTAAATACAGCTTATAATGAACCTACCGATTACTTTTCAAGCATTTATATTTGATGAAACAATGATATCCACATAAAGTACCTAATAAATAAAAATTTAATCGTATGCGGAAATTTTAAATTTCGAATAATTGCACGTAAAATGTTCTCGACCCCACGATAAATAATATTATTATTTAATAAATGCTATTGATGTAACTATTTCGTTAATAATCAAACGCACAAACGGACCGAACATTATTATTACCTAATGATTGCGATGATTCCCATTAGTTTAAAAAAAAAAACCCCGCGTCGAATTTGTTAATCAAATGAATTTAGTACATGCGAGCGCAGTTCAAAAAATTAATATGTATCGGACAAGCCTATTTTTGACAAATGCACTAAAATGAATTTGTTACGCACAAAACGAATTAAAGAAATGTTATTACTAATCTATTTATATATGAGTGCTCTCGACATTTTAAACATGATAATTCCGTGCTAATAATTTATATGTATCGTGATTGATACTCGAAAATCGCACGTACTCGTTTTATTCAAACCTAATCATAATTGATGACGATTTAACCGAAACCGACGACATCCGACCAAAAACGTTTTCCGTTTGACTCGCGGATAGAGAAATATACGCGCATTCTCTTTGAGATTCTGAGTGGAGCGAAGAAGCCTATGGTTTTACAATGATATTTAATTTTTTATCTGTGAACTACTTTTCTACCAGAAAAATTGCTCCGGTTTACAAGTGTAACACTTTTTAGAAAGGAAATCTGACTGAGGTGGTACTCTAAGGCGGTAATTTTTTGATTTTCTCATGGGTTTTCTTAATATATTGGAAAAACAGAGGAAAAACGAGAGAACGGGAAAATAAGTACCTACAATATTAAACAAATATTATTAAATAAAATATTTAATGCATAATATGTAATTATTTACCATAATGTGCCATATATCTATTATCTGTATATTGTTAACAAAATAACACTATCGACTAAACTTCGTTCAGAATCGTGTTTTCATTAGCAATGGTTTTTTTTGCTTTATACTTACAGGTATACATTAAATTTCCATTCGTATCCTATCTTCCCAAATTCTCACCAACAGTGGCCGCACCCACGTGCGAAGCATATCCGTCTTTTTAATTTTTATTCTAGAAATCGTCGACTGCAATATAGATAGGTACCGTCAAATTTTTCCGAAAATTTCAAATCAGATAATGTCAAATTTAACTATACATCCTACAACCATATTAAACGACGTCTTCACATACCACTGAAGTGTATTTGGCGCTTTGGCAATAAAACAATAAAACAAATTAAACCCAAGCATATCCGATAATCTGCGGTTTAATAATATTTTTTCGAGAGCGTCGGCATTTTGAGAAAAACATTTAATCGAACGCAGTCAGAACTCGGAAATTTTCGGATATTTAATCGCCCCGCAGCTTTATTCGTTGCGTTCATACATCATCGCGTATACATATTCCGGAAACAGACACAGCTGCAAATATTGATTACCGAGTTGTAAACGTGTAACGCCGTTACACCGTAATCGTTATAACTTTATTAGAGGAAAGTATAATAACTTCATATATTTTATGATTATGTGCACCAAAGCCCAGAGGATATTTAGGCGGCGAACGCGGCAAATATTGACATGGAAGTTTAATTCGCGTTTTTCGCCAAACCCGGTGAAAATCGAACGTCTATGCGGTTATATAATATTCAACGTATATACCTATTTTATTTGAAAATGGCGTAAAAATAATCCATACAGACCGAAATCTAATTTTCACCCCGAGTGTTTGCGGATAAAAAAAAAAAAAAAAACGATAAAATCACCCCGTGGAGGAAAACTGTTGTGCCCTCACGCGGTCACAGTTAATAATATTCCATCGCTCCGCACGATCGACGTGTTTGTTTTTCCGCCCCCTCGGAAATCTATTGGAATATACCTATATGTGTAGTTATTTATTTATTTTTTTTTTTTTTACAGAGCATCACGAAATTCCTGCGGGACGACAATAGCGATCCAGAGTACGTGGAAATGAGAAAAATGCTTTTCAACCCGTTTAAACTGTACACGTGCGGCGGTATGGACAGCGTTATTCGCGGAGCCATGAACACGAGCGCCGGGAAATCGGACGCGTTTTTTACGCCCGAAGTAAGTTTTCGATCAAAATTTACTACATATTATATGATCAATTGGACTCTCGGATTTCAAAGCAAAATGCATTTTTGTTTTTGGGAGGAAGTGGATGATCTAAGACAATAGGTGACGATTTCCCAGCACATAATTCGATTCGTGTAACAGAAATAAAACGTTTCCTTTGCATTTTTCGCTGTTATTGAAAAACATTTTTCTCAAATGTTGTTTTCATTAAGTCGGGTTTTATCATTTTATAGGTATTTTCCATCAATATAGATTGCCAACCGTTAAATATATATATATATTACCGTTTTTAGAACATTTTGTTCGATATTTTTAGGAGCATTTAAATCCGGGCTCTATAAATTATGCGAAGACTATATTAAACTCGTTTCCCGCCCAATCAAATTAGTCCTGACTCAATCTGTTTGTTCCAGCAGACACTATATAAACTCGTAGCCTAAAAATGTATTAAGACATTATACATTAAAAACTCTGAATATGAATCGCACAATAATTCCTACCTGATATGTTTGTGGCTCTGATTTTATCACTGTTAACTTTGGCTATAATAATGCTGGGATATCATGCAATGTGTGTTCTGTCTATTTTATAGAATTATTTTCTCGAATTCTTTATGTTTTATTGTCACGACGGAGTGACAATCAATCTTTTTTGCGAAAAATTCGAAAACCGAATTCCTTCTGAAAATGACTAACAAAACTGATCTCCGAGATATCACACAATCCATTGATTTATTTCTTTGAGGTTTTATCAATAAGAGACTCTCGTACCCAAAAACAATATTCAGGAACTGAAAACATAAAATTGTCACATGATAGACCAATTTGAAATGAAGTGCGTGTGAGCAAACCACAGTCAATGTTACACAAAAAATGTAATACTGCACATCGCGCCTAAGGTGAGCACATGTCCGATATTGTGTTCCACAGATAATTTACGTACGTCCCCCCCCCCCCATTCCGAATTTTAAATATTTTTGGGACTAAATATTTAGCGTGCAATTGGCATGAATTGGCATGACTAGTCTGAAAATTTGCATGCCACCCGAACAAGTTTAAAATTTAAAATAATGTGGAAGGGGCTGTAGAAACGTTTCTACTGCCCCCTCTTATCAAAATATTGATTTTTATTGAGGTTTTTTCCCTTCGATAATAGCAATGCCATTAGCGTAAATTTGTGTGACCCATTTGGATAACGTACGCCTAAAACATCCAGTACCAGGAGGACTCTCCCCTTTTAAGAAATAACACATTTCGGCTGAATAATTTTTTGACATACTGCGTTTCGTTAAAATTTTAATTTAATATTAATTTGTTGAAACATAAGGAAAAATGCGCTGATATAATCTTTTATTATTAAAGTTTATAAATAGCTAAGTAAATAAATAAAATAAAGTCATAAATGAAGTATAGTAGTAATATACTTGGTGTTATAATAATACAGTCCAAGGGTTTTGTTAATAGATATTAAATCTCGAATTCACCACGTATGTATTGTTAACCGTTCGTATGACCTTTCGAAACATTGCCGGATATACAGCAGTAATTAAACAGAGTTCGCCGCTTTTCTTAGTAATTATAATTTCATTCCATAACTCTTTTGTTGTATAAAATTAACCTTCATAAAATGAACATTTTTAAAAAAAACTGTCTTTGTTAAAATTGATTGTAAATTCGTTTTTTTTTTTTTTTATGACGGTCGAAGTACCTCAGACTTGACCGGTATCCTTTTAAAAAAATTATTCCTAAGAAGGGACAAAACAGTACATTACTTTATAACCGGTATCTTGCAAGGAGTCTTAACTTTAATTCTAAAGTCTGATATTATAGGAGCACTGTATATTCGAGGGTCCTTAGACGCACGGCGTGCATAACTAAAAATAGAGACTTTAAGTCTAAACTTTTTACATCCAGTTTAACTACAATACATGTATTATAGTAGTTTCACAATTAGATATAAAATTAAATTAAATTAAAACAATAATAATTTGAGTTATAAAATATTTGTCACTATTAAAAATTCACAAACATCATGTTAGGTATTTTTCCATGCATCTATCTATATTCTATGCAAACCAAGGTATATATACAATTAAGTATTAAATAAAATTGAATTAATACAGGCATAATTAGTTGTAAAAAATGTGTTACTGTTAAAAATTTTAAATGTTAAGGTTGGTATTTAGCACATACATTATATTAGAAACTTAAACTTAAATAGTGTAAATTAAAAATTCACATAACACTAAAGTACTTTTCTTTATTGGAGTAAGATATGGAAATAAAGTGGGAGCGCGCCTTGTACTGGGGGCTTTAGATGTACATTATCCAAATGGGTCACGCAAATTCACGCTAATTGCATGCTAATTATTAGTACAGAAAGAAAAATGAGAAAAAGAGATATTTGTCACTGTGGTGAGGGGAAGGCTGGAAAAATGGCAATAAACGGGGGATGCGCCTGATACTGGGGGTATTAGGTGTACGTTATCTAAATGAGTCACGCAAATTCACGTTAATTGCATGTTAATTAATGAAGGAAAAACCTCAATAAAAATAAATATTTAGATAAGAGGGGGCTATAGAAACGTTTAAAATAAATAAATATAATAAATAAAATGCTCAGAAAATTGTAGTACAGGATCTTCGTAAGTTGCTCTTACAGGTTCAAAAAAAAAATTAAAAGTAAAGAACAATGTGACGATTTTTTAACAAATTGTTTTCAGACATTATAGTATCTCTGATATAAGTATTGTCAATCTATTTTATCAAATTGATCAATCGTTTTTTTATAATTAACCTATTATAATACAATCACGTATGTGTATAGGTATTATATTTTTATAATATTTCATTACCAATTACCACCATCAACTTTCTATAATTTATTATTAATTATTACTGTTTTTCTGGAACAAAACCTCTAATAAATCCTATTCGGGAGGGATTAATAACGAGAAAATTATTAATTCCGCCGGAAATTTTTACCTAAATCGCAGTGTAGTAGCTACCTACTTACTCAAAGTAATTTTCTAAAGCGATAAAAAGTTTTTTACTCTTCCATTTTATGCCGATAAGTTTTTTTTCTTTACGACATAACTTTATTATACATGCTTTCTTGTATTTAATTTAGTCTTTTTTACGCTCGACTGGTCACGCGAAAGCACTTGTAATTTTTTTAATCAGTACCTATTACCTAGATGTATTTGTAGTGGAATTTGAATTTGTACTTTCGGTGATACAAATATTATGTCCACTTTGATTTTCAAAATATAAAACTGAAAAAAAAAATCGAATACTGTCAAACCGAGAACAAATGTATTTTGTATCAATTCTTTTTAGTCAAATGGATAACAAGGACATACACAATGTTATTACGCTGGATTTCTGTCACTAGCCTTTTCTTTTAGTAGACGGACGATTGTACAGTTTAAGAAAAAAGTTCCATACCTGTGTTTGGTCGTCGTTAAGTTGACAGCTGCTATAGAATAATGTAATATTCTAATCCGTGCAAACGAAAATGTTTTTAAGACCCGATTGTAAGTTGCGGAGAAAAATTGATTATGAAAACCTTAGGAAACAAATTTTCATAAGCAATAATATGCTGCTCATCTTACGACGTCGAACGATTTTCGGTGGTTTTTTTTTTTACTAATTCATAAATTATCAAATTTCTTAAGAGAATTTTAAGGACTCGTTGAAATTATAATAAATTTAATATTAAATTGAACTCTGACGCTATTTTGTAAACATTAATTATAGATCACTAGACATTTATTCGAGAATAATCGCGGAAAACACTCAAACGGACAGTGCGGGTTAGACTTGGTCGCGTTGAATATCCAAAGGGGACGAGATCACGGACTACCGGCGTATCCGAAATGGCGTCAATTGTGCGGCTTTCCCAGACCGCGAAATTTCGACGATTTAAAAGAGCTTGTCGAACCTGAGACGTTACAAACGATATCGCAATTATATAAGTTAGTATAATCGATCAAAAAAAATGTACAAAAACACGACGCACACTGCGAACAAAATAATTGACATAGTGAAATTCGTCGATCTCGTCATTGTCAAAACGATAACTTATGTGTGCCAATATGAAACTGCTGTTACAAGACTCGTTTAACTTCAACACAAGAGTTTTATTCAAATATATACGCGTATTATTTACCCCTATTACGAAATCTATTACGTTATATCGATCCAGTAAATCCAGTTTGTTATAAACTGTATTCCGAAATCTATTCGAATCATGGTATATTTTTTTCTGAGTAAATCGTAATTTATTTTAATATAACATATGTATGTATCTATTGTACTTAACGTCTCGTTGGAGTGCAGATTACAGCGGCGTTTATATACGCGAGTCAGGGGTGTTCTCAATAGGGAGTACTGTGGATGATACATCGCTCTCCAAAAGATAACAGAACCCAGACCTTCTTTTTCTTTTTTACAATAATTTGTTATTTACAAAATACCACACGTGAAACATGCTACATCGTCAAAAATATTAATGATTCGTTTATTATTAATGTCAAATGTTTATAAAATTGTGTGATACAGTACTTACATAGATATTATTATACAGGGTGATTCACTGAGGTGCTCACCCCATTTTTTTTTTTTTTTGTTAAATTTGTGCATACATTTAAATTCTGATGTTTTTAAATTTTTAAGTATAGTTAGAGCATATTTAAATGTATATCACTTTTAAATTAAGGTAGGAGGAGAGTATTGGATTATCATTTGTGCGTCGGTATGTTACGCGGCGTTTTAATAGTGATCCACTACTCTCCTCCTACCATAACTTAAAAGTCGAAAATCTCGTTAACGGTTTGACGGAAATCAAAAATGTTGATACCAAAATTTATTTAAGTTAATACTCCATCTTCATGGAACTTTGAATACAGGTTCTCATTTGAAAACCAAAGTTGGTATCGCCATAGAATACTCCTTAAATGTTGTGAAAAATCTAAGTATTCAAAAATATAGGGCTTTACCTACACTTAAAAACTGCATAAACTCAGAATTTTAATCTATGAAAAATGTACACAAAAGATGGGATGAGCATGCTTAGTGAATCACCCTGTATATTAGTTATGACTTTTTCTTGATATTTTTAACAAATATTCATACCGCCCTCTAAAGAAAGGTCTTAGTTATGCCACTAACGCATGCGTTAAGTTTTCGATTGAAATAAATAATTATTTTAAGTTTAAACGACTCTAAAACCCGACAAACGTCGTTGTCATCGTCGTCTCATTCATACACCGCAGAACTAAAACGTAGAAGTTAAATTAAAGTTTAAGTTTTCCTATATTTACAAACGCCACCGTAGTCGCTGCCCGGTTCTATTGTAATATTATTATATTATAATCGTTTCGCCCGCCACCATTACCGCCGTATTCCGGTTCATTGTCGAAACGGTTTACGATACGCGATTCAAAATAATATTGTTATTATACCTATATAGGCAGTATTGTGTTTCATCTAGACAAATGAGAAATGAATCATCTGAGCCGTGATCTGAGATAAACAATTTAATCATCTAGATACATTTCTATGAACCGTAATCCGTATATTTATTACAAATAATATACCAGGCAAAACAATTAATTTATATTAATATAAGGTTGAATATAAATTTTAAATCCCGAAAATCACATGACCTTGATGAAATGTAGACGTATAGTATCGAATCTGGTACACTTTTAATAATTTTAACACTTTGTTTCACCACAGACAATGGACAAAATTACCTTGTTTTTGTCTAGTTGAAAAGTTCCTGATTATTTGTCTTTATCTAGATAATTAAATTGTTATGTATCTTTTATCTTTATCTAGACAATTATCCTAGCAATCTCCAATCTCGATCTAGATATTTTAAAATGTATCATTATACAACACTGCCTATAAACTATCGCCGACGCGCGGGCTTATGTAATATTGTTTTTATTCTGAGCCTTGATTCGGTCAATCAATTCGTTACAGGTCGGTAGACGATTTGGACCCGTACACGGGACTGCTGTCGGAGAAGCCGTTGGACGGAGGGATTTTAGGACCGACGATCACGTGTCTGTTGGCTGATCAATTTCTACGGGTGAAATCGGGCGACCGTTATTGGTACGAAACGGCCGAGAAACCTCAAGCCTTCGACGAGGGTAAAAAAAACACAAAGCTGCACCGACATACGGCTCATACGAAAACCCTTATTCCTATTTCCCCGTAATATATGCTAATATTATTGCATTCAGGGCGATTGTTTTATCTACAAGTGAATTTGACTTTGGGTTTTTTTTCTGCTGTCATGTAAAATCCTTGTTTTACATTGATATTTTCAATATTTTATGTTTAATTTTTGCCGTATCTAATTTTAGCCTGAGGAAACAAAGTTGTGTCCAAAACCAATTATTAAGGGAGGTTGTTCCCTCCCACAAGTATTGAGGAGGAATAACCATCTTCCTTCAGTTCCTTTTGAATACTCGTAACATTTGTCCCAAAGAACTATTATCTGGTCACTTTAAGTATACTCAGTGAGAACAGGTCATACCTAGTATTCAGACTTACCTTAATCTTTTTTTATCACTTTTCTTATCGAGATACCGTATGGCAATAATGCTATTTACATATTTACCAGAATATGGTTATATTCTTCTATATCTAAAGTAGTGGACATCAGTAGTTAGCTGTAAAAGTTTTATATTCAGTTAAAAATTCCAAATTATTAGCAAGCGACTAATTACCTTTGTGTATACAGGATTATTTTAATAGTTTTTACATTTCGATTTCTCCGCTACAATCGAAAAATCGAATTATTTAAATAAAGTCCTCTTATCTACCTTACCTGTACCTATTATCTTATCTAATATCAATATTCTTTTTTTATCTCTATCTGCAGAACGATTTTGAAGCATTTATTTTTTTTATGCAAATCTATTTTGCTTGTCTGTATCTCGTCGACACTGCGTCATGTCGGTCATCTATCGGTTATCAATATACGTATTTTTCAAACTAAAATTCGCGGAATCACTTTGTACGCATCAATGCTTCTAATTCCATAGCATAAACAATACAATTTAATGTGGTACTAAAATACTATTTTCGTTTCGTTGTTTTCGGTTTTTTCCTCTGAATCATATCCGCACGCACACTCACATATTGTATATAGATGCATACAGATATAATGTAATAATAATGCGAGTGTATTATTTTGTTTGTTGGTTGTATACGGACTTATAGATCAGCTGTCAGAGATCCGGAAAACCACGTTCGCGGCAATAATTTGCGACAATTCCGGTGAAATTGAATCCGTTCAGCTGCACGTGATGCACAGCTCCCGGAAAATCGGTAACGAGAGAGTTGGCTGCGACAGTTTAATAAAAATGTCTCTCGACCCGTGGAGAGAAAATAACGTTTCTGCGGCGACCGTCACGATCAGAGCCAATAATAATAATAATAATAATCAAAGCTCAAAAGCCGAAGACGGGCGTATATAATATAATAAAAATATATTCGTAAAATAATTGGCTCGGAATTTACGCGAATTTACTGTGGGATCGGGGATGAGGGGTGGGGGCATGGAGGATAACCGCACTTAATTGGAGGTCACAATACCAATAATAAATATTTAGGAGGGGGAGGGGTGTGATAATAAATTTTTAAACGAATGAAAATTTATCGATTAATACTTACATTTTTTTTTTTAACCAATCCCAGATCACAAGCAGCTATTTGCTACTTGTTAATGTGTAGCCGTGAAATTAGTTTAAAAACATATTATGTCCATGTCAAAAATATAATTTTACAACTTTTACTCCAATAAATGACTTTAAAACTAAAAATAGATTACGACTTACCTATTGATGTTCAATTTACTCGAATACGAGGCGGTGGATATTCAAAATTAAAAAGTGCATTCATTTTCACAAAATATAGTCAAATAATAAATTAATATTTTGCGTCATTTTCCTGTAAACAAATTCGTGTTATATGAATTTCATTGTAAACTGTTGCATGATCGTAACAATAGTGTATCTACCTACTCATTTCGTGATGAAACATTTGTTGTGAACGTCAAAAACGTGCGCGCTCACATCCACTAACGGAGGGGAGGGGAATGAAAATTGAAAAAATGTGCTAATAAGTTTTAATAGAGCCGGGTAAAATAAAAATATGAAATTTAACACTACGCACGCAAATTGGATTTCAAAAATATTAATTTTTTCCGACATTTTAATTTTTATATCAAACATTTTAACACGAGTGGGGGGAGGGGGGGTGGCAGTCTCTCGATTAGTCTGTGTCGGTGATTTTCTCGGTCGGACTCTTTTCTAACGAAAAAAAAACAAAAACTATAAATTAAATCGCACGTAATACTTGGAGACGACGAGTTTATTATTCCTCCGACTCTGTTTTTCTCTCCGGATATTCGTCGCGACAATCGTATAATCGGTATACCTACGGCAATGTAAATTTACCACTATAGACGCGACGATTTTCAAAAAGAAAAAGAAGAAAAAAAAAAAATTAATACCGTGCCCGCAAACCGAACGCGCGTGTATACAGAGGTATATAGATACCCAATACGTATAGGTATACCGCACCCATGGCCTCCGTTGGTTTTTCACGTTGTTGTTGTTTTTTTTTTTATTTCTATTCGTGGGGGAAAAAAACCGATACCATATACATTTTTCAATTACTTACCCGTTTCTCCATCTCGCATAATATTCGTATACACAATACGCGACGCATTCGAGTTCTATATATACGTATGTGCGTGTGTGTATAGACAGGTACCTACAACCTATAACATTAGCGAACGGGTTTTTTTTTTTTTTTTCCGCCATCCATTGAAATCCTTTTCTCCTTCGCAGCGCGTGCAAGCATAAAGATTTCTTTCAACCGGGGCCTATTTACTATGTACGCGCAAACAATTATTGTTCGGAATAAACGTTTATGTTGATTTATATAGGTGTGCGTTTCAAAAGACGAAAGACGTACCGACATTATACACGCGCCGATCTATTTGCTTTGATGTATATTATTACGGGTAGTATACGTACACACTACGGCGGGTGTACATCGCGGTTTTTTTTCCCCATTTTTTTTTTTTTTTTTTTTTTT
>CABPRJ010000970.1:785374-891830 GCA_902439185.1 Cinara cedri | reverse complement strand
TTGTAAAAAAAAAAAAAAAAAAAAAATAGCGCACGATTAAAAATTGCGTTTTCTTTTCTTCGTAACCGCCGCCGTTTTAAATAGACAGTCGTGATTTTATAATTTTTTTTTTTTTCCTAAACCGTATTTGCGCAACGCTTTGCCCGGGAGCGCGGACGGTCGGGGAGCCGTTTAATATTTTCGTTTCGCAGGGTTTACCTCTACAAATATTACCCCTTGATTTAATTAAAACCTAATTAACACGGGACAAGCACGTCGGGTCGCGACCATAGGCGCAACCGGGGGGTGCAAAGAGTCTTAAGCAACCCCAAGTTTAAAATTAGCACCGCCGAAAAACTCAATCAAGTTTTGTCATAGTGACAATTAAATATTTGAATATGAATTTCATAAACAACGAACTAATACATGTGTGTTTGAAAAATAATGTTAAAATAGCCACGATAAATTTGTATATAGGTACAAAATTGTAAATTAAAGGTGTAGTTAACTATTGATTGAGCCATGTAAAGAGGATTGTGGGGACATAGCCCCCATGGGTCTTTGATTTATTCATAATTTATCACCCCCAGAGTTGGTGATCTAATTACGCCTACGGTCGCAACCAATCTAGCCGTTCTTGTTTATAATAAGAATATCTGAAGGTGGTCGTTATCGTATTTGATGTGGAGACATTTTTTATTTCAATTTTTTGATCGGGTTACCCCCGAAATTAGTTCACATCTATAAAAAAAAAAAAAGATTCATAAAAAATATTTTTTTTTAATTAGATTTTCTCTAATTATTATTATACTTATACTTTATTCATTTAACGAGTCATTCACCCAAAAAATAACAAAACAAGTACAAAAAAAAAACGATAGGTACTAAAATAATTTTTTTTTTCATTTTTTAAGTGAATAAAAGAAAACATAAGTAACAATTTATACAAGAAATTTAATTTGGAAAATATTTTATTCAAAGCATGTTTTGCCTTTTATAAATATTTTAGGCCATAATTTTTAAAATAGAAAAAGCTCCTTTTTTAACTTTAACCCTCACGAAACACATTTTAGGGTTGACCAATTATAAAGAAACTTTACACAACATTTTTTTTATAGTTTTGAACAAATTCCGCAAGTAGTCAAATTAAATTTTTAAAAAATAATAATAAGGAACGCCCTAGAGTGCCTACTCTAGATTCTAGGGTACTGTGTCTTCCCACGTCACCGACTCCCATTTTGCCGACAAATAAACTGGTTTTATAAGATATTAAAAATCTTCCCATTTCGCCGACACATAAATCGGCTATATTACTATTTTAATTGAAATATTATTGTTGCGATGAAATTATTATTACCAAAGAAATTCCAGCGCCGCAATCGCGGCATGAGCGTAAATAAATATATAAATTTAGTATTACCGAAAATACAAAAATTATTAACAATAAAAATAGGTAATCAACGATTAGATGTATGTTCGAAAGAATTTTTCTTATTATTTTCATACTTTAAGTTTTGTACAATGACAATTTTAAAAAACTAGTGTAATCCCTGCAAAAATAACAACGAAAACGAGTTGTTTTAACATGATCTATAAAGAGATGGAGTCATGAATAGGTGTACTTCAAACAACGTACGTCACAGGTAAGTATTAACAAAATATAATGGTGTCGGCGAAATTGGATGTTGACAAAATGGGAGTCAGCTACGTGGGAATAAACCGTATAAAGTACCCACTCGAAGCGAGTATTGGTGTTATTGATTTGTCGATTCGTTCCAAACGGGTAACAAAATTATCGAATACGTTAGTTGACCTACCTACGAATCTGATTTTTTTTTTTTTTTTGTGACATTAAATACTTAATTTTACTTAAATATTGTACATATATATATTATTATAGTTTTAATAAAAATAATACGATTGTTAGCACGAATATTTCTATAAAATGTATGTTAAATAATATTGTTATTTACAGCTTGTTTTATCGTACAAAATGTTTAATAAATATTGATTTTTTTTTTCTTTTTAACAAAGGCCTGTGTATTGTTATCGTCTGTAATAAGTTTCTAGTCTTCACAAACGTGTCGAAATGTCAACTAAAACTTTCGACCTTTGACTAAGTACAAGGTACATTGTATAGAGTTATTGCTTTTTTTATTATTATCTGCAACGCTATAATAAAGAAATAGATGTAAAACCTAGGGGAGAGGGGATAGGTTAAAAAACTATAGATAATTCGAACATTCTATGTTTAAAGTCCACTGTACTTAAATTGAAAAACTTCACATATTAATGCCTTCTCGTGTAGTATTCGTCGAGAATTTAATGTACAAAGTATAAAAATGTATACATAATATAATATATATTAAAATATTGTACCTATAGCTTGATATATTTTTTTTTTTTGTAAACAAAAAAGCTTTTTACATTACGACAAATGACAATAATTCCGTTTACAAAACTGCACTATCGCCCGGTTTTTCAATTCATCGCGCCGTGTAATTAATATAGAATTTCGAATAATATAAAAACCTATTTTATAATTGTTATTTTTAATTAAAAACGGTTTTTTCTCCTTTTCTTTTCACTTCGACGTTTAAAAAATATATTAAGTCGGTTTAACTGTTATATTATTGTTATTTTACTGCAATGACGGTGGATGAATCATCTCTATTTTTATAAGCCTACCAATTATAAACCTACCAACAAATATCTAATTTACGTTTTGGCTACAAATTTTTCGAAATATGTAAAACTATGCCAAATATGCCAAACTCAACATTTATATACCAACTTCTCAAAAAAAAACTTCCGTGTATAATTATGTATTTACCAGTTTCCTACCTCCATCAATAAATCAATGTTTTAATGATAAAAAAGTAAGCTACTGGTGTAGGAGGGAAGTTTGAAAGGCATAATAATGTATAAGATAGTATTTAGTTAACGACTGTAAAGCATTCAAATTTAAAAACGAGTCTGAGCATCAGAGTTTAGCTAACCATTAGAAATTAAAACACTCACACAACATTTTTATACACAAAAAACATAAATAGGTTTAAAAAACGCCATGGTATGTTTAAAAGTGCACCGCGTCTAGCAAGTGTTTTAAATAATATGAATAGGTATCCGGTGAAAATTTTAATTGTCTAGATACTCACTGAATTACGTTGTAAATAATAAAATCGAAATTAACAGAAGCCGTTATATTGCCTAAGTATTCCGGTTTTCTTACGTTTCCTCCCCCCTCCCTCATGTTGAGAAAATCATAAAACGACTTCTCAATATACCAACCAGTAAAACCAATAGGTATACATTACTACCGCGACGGTTTATTCAATTTTAATATTGTTTCGTATTGGGTAAACGAAATTTTTTACACGCGTGCATATTTTGAAACCATTTATATTATATTCCTATGCGTGTATACCTAACTATTTATATATATATATATATATAGGTGAGGATAATAACAAAAAAAAAAAATAAATAAATACGGTATCGTGTTATACCTACTGGACGAAAAACACGACACTACGACTGAGTGAAAACGACTTTGTATCTGAAGGATTTTCCGTTGAATTGGATCCGAGTATAAAACATATATACGACGCACATCAGACGTGAGCGATATACAAGTAGAAAAACAATTATAGAAGCCCCGAGAACGAAAATAATGAAACGGCAGCTGCTGCTGCTGCTGCTACTGCTGCTGTTACTGTTGCCGCTGCTGCCCAATAAAGTGAAGTGATAATAATAATAAAAAAATAATAATAATAACAGAAATAAAGCTAAACGAAACACTAATGTAATTAAAGAATTGTATTAACATTTATGGTAAACATTTCGTACCAAAGGCTCGTCTCACGATCACCGGCCCGTTATATTGTACAGCCGTACGAATTCTATTTATATATTGTTGCCGTGACGAATTTGCTTTTGCTGTTGTATTATTATCAATAGTATTGTTTTTAATCGCCAATTCGCTAAGTACCTACAGGCACTCGGAATATTCGAACCGAATAAACAACAATAATACGCAACAATATACAAGAATTGAATACTAAATAGCGCCGTGGCATAATACAAAAGTAATCGAAAAACGACTATGAATACTTGAGTACGGATTTTGTAATCGGTTGTTGGCTTTTTTTTTTTTTTTATGGTTATTACAGTTATTATTTTTTTTTTTTCTTTCTAATATTATAGATCAAAGTGAGTAATGACCAAGAAAAATACGGATTGACGCGGTGGATTCAAAAAATATTAAAAGAGATTGAGAAGCGTAGTTTAAAATACATAATGCAAACCGCTGTTGATTCATAATATAAGTACCTGCACAGCCATTGAATATAAAACTATAGAGTAGTTTTTGTTTTTTTTTTTTTTTTTTTTATACCGATGGAGAAGTGGTTTGGTTTAATTTTGTATTTATACTTTTTTATTGTTTTAAAAAAGCGTGGATCGATTTCAATACACGGACTAAGTATTTTCATAGGAAAAGAAAAACCTAATCCATTCATAAGAATTTTTAGAGATTCGTCGCTTTATACGTATTACAAACGCTTTTTAGTATATTTTCTACGGTTATTAGCGCTTCGAAATTCCCGTATTCCACTAATACACGATAACTACATACAAATATCGTGCCCAAGAGATTAGGCGAACAAATCGACCGGAATACGCTGCTGTTTTCAACAAAATCTCCATCAACACGCTCGGGTGAGTATAATTCTGTTAACCGATGTAAAAACGACCACGGGCATTCGTATTACACGC
Source organism: Cinara cedri (assembly GCA_902439185.1). Taxonomy (NCBI): domain Eukaryota; kingdom Metazoa; phylum Arthropoda; class Insecta; order Hemiptera; family Aphididae; genus Cinara; species Cinara cedri. Next base: position 887,075 of record CABPRJ010000970.1, on the reverse strand, counting down.
ATAATTTCGTATACGCAGGGTTGTTCGAAATATTACAATAATACGGTTACGCAGCGGAGTATTCGCAAAACGAAATGATTCGCGCGCGCGATTTTACAATGTGAAATAAATAAATTATTTATAGATACTTAGGCATTTATAATTTTCGAGAACTCGTATGATTTTACAACTACCGCGATTCGAATCGCGTCAAAAAACTACTCACGGGCCTCTTCTAAAAAATGTGTACAATAGGTACTTCTAGATTATCACCGGTACTCAGACTGTAATGTTTCCATGTGAAATTAGTACTTTTTATACCAACTGTTTTAATATATAACATACCGTGGGCGTTATCTACGAGGGAGTGTAGCGTGTGCGATTGCGCATCTTGCTTTTAATAAGTGTACAGTCCAAATCGGCATACTGAAAATACATTGTACCATCGTTATTTCGTACGGTCAATCGTGGTTACAACCTACGCGGGTCAATAAACAAATGGAGTTCTAACGATTAACTGAGTAAACAGTAGATGGACATACTATCTACAATCGTTGCTTATCATACCACAGATTAAATTACCATTAGAATCGCGGTAATTCGCGGTAGATGCGTGTTGGGACGGGTGCAGCCTCCGTTGTAGGTGGGAAGTTGGGATTTTGGCGAGGTATGACACACAAAGTTATTTAATTTAAATTTGTACGCAACGATAAACGATTCGGAGTGAAATTCGATAAGACAAATTTTAAAATGCTGTCATTTGATCTTAAAACGCCGAACAAAAAAACATTATGGCATTCAACTCAAATTTCATTTTTTGACCACTGAGTACAACTTGAAATTATTCTTGTGTTAAATATTCAAGCATTTTTGTTAAGCCAAACCGTTTTATCCGCCTATCAAATGGAATATATATAAAAATGCCGTTATTTTTACGATTTCCGTCAAACCAAAGTTTGATATTTGAACGCTTATAAGAATAAAAATAATACGCAACACACAATTCATTTGTGTTTTACCATCGACTAAAACTTATAATAAATTAAACAAATGGAGTTCTAACGATTAACTGAGTAAACAGAGTAGATGGACATATTAATCTACAATCGTTGCTTATCATACCACAGATTGAATTACCATTAGAATCGCGGTAATTCGCGGTAGATGCGTGTTGCGTAATGTAATATTGTACGTTTGTTTGTCTTTTTTCAAGCATCCTATGGTTGACGTTATTCGTTTTCACATCTAAAGTGATCAATTATTTATCGTCTTTTGGTTTTGAATTGCTTTGCACTATTTTTTATATTAATGCGGTCCGTGGATAAAACTAACAGCAAGATAAAGTACATAATATATATATGTGTATCTATTATTATACAGCCCGGCGAACTTTCAAAATGGCCTACTTGAAACCTCGCACACCCGAAAAGAAAACTGAACGACGCCCCTATAATATACATTTCCAGACGAAATCGATGTGTATACAATCTAATATTGAACGTTACAAACGTTATGAACGTCCGCGGGAGGGAATCAAAACGGAAATAACATTTTGAGAATTTGTTTGCGCCTCTCCGAAATGTTGCCTACGGTTGCAAAAATAACGAGAGAAAAATAAACTATACCGTAGGTTTATATTTTATTAATATATTGTAGTCTCTGAATGCATAATCCTATAGCTAGGTGAATCTATGAGTAGTTGTTCAGTTTTTGTTCAAATTTCAAAAGCCGTACTAATTCCTTTGATTAGAATATGTATTAAATTTTAGTTAGTGTCGATCTAAAGCGCACAATTCCGCTGTAAAAGTTGTTTAGAAAAGTACCAGGTGATTCATTTAAGTGCACTCATTATCTCGGAAAGTATTAACTTTTTCCGGAATTTGTTTTCTAGAACATTTAAGAAACAAGCTGCTCTACGGTTTTATATTTGTTATTTTTCGTCACCCTAGTAATCTTATTTGTAATTAAATAGTTATTTCTGCTTAAATAGCTAGCGACATCTACACATAAACTTTATTGAACTTTACATCAAAACCGTATCAACTAAGCATTACTCTGTGGCATGAGCTGATTAACCAATAAATATAATTGTTCCTAAGGTGAAACATTATGCAGCGAAGTGTTTATATACAATGTGAATAATATTGACCATTTTTACGACAACAGTTTGCGTTATATTACAGTTTGTTATATTTGTATTTGTTTTTCAAAAGCGGTAACGTGCAGTTATTACAGCGACTAAAAATTTAGCAGTGAAAATAACAGTGAATGATGAATTCATGACTGCGACTTGGTAAAATCACTAGGTACTAACAGTGTTGTCAACGTTACTTTTAAAAAGGAATTTGTTCCTGTTCCTTGATCCTTATTTGAAAAAGGCACTCGTGTCTTACTGAAGCGTTCTTTTATGAATATATACCTAATGTAGTCCAAAATAATTGTTTTATATTCTTAATTTAAAAATATCACAAATTAATTTGCTTTGAAACACAAAGTCGTATGTCAACAAAAAATTGAACAGAAAAAATCGAATAGATTTAAAACTTGATAAGTGCAATTTTACTCCCCAAATAGAAAACATTTTAGAAAAGAACAAATAATTACAATATTCACGCTCCTGTTCCTTTAAAAAATAATGGAATTAATTCCCTCGCTCGTTCTTCTAAAAGGAATCCTTTAGGAACGCGTTCTAGTAGTAGCAATAAAATGGTAAGTATGGCGGTCACTGCTATTTCCATATTGGAATTTGATATAGCAGTCTGCAATTGCTACTTTGAAATCACCAGCGAAAGAGCACCGCTACTGCGTCTCATGCCACCAATATTAAAAATATTTTTTAATATATATTTTTTTCGATGACGGCGAAGTTAAATGTTTAAAAATACAGTCGCGGAAAAAAATGAATACGATTTAAACCCCGGGATTACGAAACGACGGATATATTTTTTATTCTTTTGTATTTCGCTTAAATATTATAATTATTCAAGTAGGTACAGCCAGCACGTCATGTACCCATCGTGAAATCGCATCGTGTATGACAAACGTCGGACGAGAAGAGAAACTGCAGTAAAAATTATTATTATTAGGATACTATCCGTAGGTAGGTATGTAATCTGGTTTACGGAGATTTGGAGCAATTTTCTGGCGGTCGAAAAATGAAAACTCGCACGGCCCGACCATGACGACCGCGAAAATACAATTATTATATTCTGGATTTATTTTTTTCGGGTCTTCCAAAAGCCGCTTACGACTAAAATTCGTAAATCGATCGCATCCCGTCCACCTTACCGCCCTCCACACCCAGTCGAATCACACCGACGTGGACTCGAACTGCGTAATACACGATAGAATTTTTCGTTTCCCGAATACCAGCCGAAGTATAACTATGTGCCAAGTGTAGGTCCTACACCTATCTAACTGCATATAGATATAGGTACGAGTACACCGTGTTACGTGTCTGCTGAGAAAATTCGACAACTCGACTGCAAGCCGCAAGGATAAATAATGCAAATTATGATATCTTTGGTGTCGCGGAACAACGGTTTAACCGTACAAGTCAATTGTCTTCCCTAAGTTTCCCTAACTTTACCCCGATCAAGATCAAGATTAACTAATTTAATCTTTAACCATAGTTCAGAATCCCAACCCTCCGGCACAGCCACTGGCTTTGGAGGTGATCGATTTCAATGTCATTCTTTATGTATAATATAACATGTTATCTAAATTGTAAATTGTAATTGACGGCGTAATAAATATTGTTACGGAGAATTTATTTTTGTTGACGCCCTTTTCCATAAATGTCAACACTGGTACAGCAACGTTTTTATTTTCTAATGTTATTCCGCGGCGCGGTATCACTTATTCTATTGGTAGGTAGTTGGACTATGCGTTTGCTTAGTGTGTTGTGCGTGTTAATAATAACAACGTCCAAATTTGTAATGTGAGAATAGGGTGCGGCGTCGTACATGAGAACATTAAATGGTTACCGTGACATTACGTTTTACATTAAACGTTGCCTATACCGTTTAATGTGGTTAAAGAACGAAAACGGAGAAGTTGCTCCATAAGTCCAGAGCTATACGCGGTGTTTTTCACTGCATCAGCTATATGAGACTTAATTATCCGTCAGCGTATTTTCCACCGCGTAAATTATATAAGTCCTTCCATTATTTTGAAAATATGGTAAAGCTCTAAAAATTGTATTGCACTAAATGTATATTTACTGCGCATTATTACTCTGATATGCGTGCTCGATGAATTTTTTTCATATTTAATGCATTTGTATGTATATTTTGACAATTTCAACTCCTAATTAATTAATTAGTAAATAATTTTTTTTTTGATATTATTATTGGTACTAGCTATATTATTACGTTGGGTATAACTGGTACACAAAACACGCCATTGAAAATATCAAATACAAAATTTTTTTAACAGGAAATACAAATACAAATAACATAAATAGTTCAATAGTTTAATTTTATCACAAAAGTAAAAAGTACAAATTTAATTATGTCTAGTTAAAACCTAAAATTAAAGTAAAAATAAAAACACAGCGCTTATAAGGAACTAAGAGATTCTAACAAATTCTAGCAGTATAATAAATAATATTAAAAAACAAAACAGTAACTTAAAAGTAGTCAACGAAAATAAAAGATATACAGTTTAAAATTTTGTGTGAATAGGCCATTTTTAAAATAAATCTATACATATTGTAGGTAAGTGTTTAATAATCATTCATGGAAATAAATTATAATTACAATAAAAAAAATTGACAGTATATGTGCAGTGTAAACTATTGTATGAAATTACAAGGATTATAAAAAATGCGCAATTTATAAATATTAAATGCAACATTTAAAAATTTTTAAAAATAGGTCAAAATAATCATATTATCTAGACACAACTTTTGACGAATTAATAAAAAAGTTAAATTAATATAAAATTGTAATTAAACATTCTGCTGACACATGGATATAAATATTTTCAGAAATGTATTACGTACATTATTTTGAACTAATAAGCACGTTTAATATTTTATTACTCGTAAGATAACTATGCACTCCACTGTTTACTAAAAAAATATATAGATGGTGGTAATGACTATTATGATGATTAAACACCATTTCAAAACTATACTCAACACTACTGATTTTGCCTCTTTACTTGAAAAAATATAGTATTTTTTCAAATCTTAAGCATCCTTATAGTATTACAGTTTTTATAAACTATTCAATTATTCCTAAATAACATAATTATGTAAAGTAGTTGTTTTTATAAATAAAATATGATTTACTTGAATAAAATTCATCTTAATATTTAACACAAAAGAATTTTGAAGCAGTAAAATGATTACACAATGTAAAAGATATATGTATTTACTTTCATTAATTTTTCAAATCGCACATCATCTATTTACTACCTTCAATAAAATTAGGATAACTCAATATAAATTGAATAGAAAACCTTTATAAATTTAATGAATATTGAGGATATACTAGGCCTACTCTCCAAAGCAGTCTTCAACTTCCTACTAGCAACCATTTAGAAATGAAGATCAAATGTCCTTAACCTAACCTAACCTAAAATAAATTAGTGAATTGAAATTAATAGGAAAATGATAAAATCATTCAAAACAAGATCTCAATAATAACGAATATTAATTCAGTGCAAACTTAATTTCAAAAATTAAACAGAATGTTAAGTAAAGTACTTTCTACAGTATATTTTTATAGCAATAAGCAATGTAACAACCAATGTGAAACTACTTAAATAGTTGTTCAGTTATGAAATATTAATAATTCTGTAATTCAGGTATTGTAATTAATACTATAATCAAATACTGTGAAGGGAAGGGGCATCAAATGAACTTACCCAAATGATTTCAGAATTTTTTCCGCTTCTAATTTGGCCTGAAACATAGATTTTTATCATAAATTACAAATTTTAAACTGATAAACTCAAAAATATACTTTTGATTTTTATGGGAAACTTCTATAAAAATATTACTTCCTCAATAATATTTAAAAAAAATTTTTAAATTATACATCATAAAAACCTAGATAGAAAATGTTCTAAAAAAAATAGTTCAAAGATCAAAAATATGTAAAAAAAATTTTCCAAAATTAATTTGTACATAGCAGTACAGTATAATGAAAGTTGATTTGGCAAGTACTATACATAAATAATTAAATAATACAATAAACATAAAATTATTATTTAGTATTTTTAAGAAAAATGAAATAACAATTTATATGTATTAAACAAGTTAATTACATAAATTATTTTCCCAACTCAAGTAATAGAAAAGTAAAATAATAATAACAGCTACATTATTATGTATTGTCTGTTATTAACATCGCTATAATGTTTTATAGTGATATTTTCCCAAACTAAATATAGTTTATATATTATATATATATATATATATATATGTGTGTATTCTTTTGTCATTTACCAGTTTTCTTAAAATACTTAAATAGAAAAAAAGGTATAAAATTTAAATTGGCAACATCTGAGCAGTGAACACAAATTAACAGAAACCAAAATATATTTACCTGATGATCCTCGACTGTTTTAGCTGGATATTGTGTAACCAATTTCAAATAATATTCAGCACTAAATTTGTTATCCATTTTCAAAAAAGTCTTGCCCAACATCAGAAGATTTTTACTGGAAAATAAATTTGATAAATTAAAAATTTTTTTTTATAACTTCTAGCAAATAATTATTATAGCATTAAAGTACTTAAAATAATAGAAAGATAAAACAACGTAAAAATAGAAATAAATAAGTCATTAACACAAAATTAAATATGCTTAAATATTTAATATTTTAAGTTTTAATACAAAATAATCATAATGAATAACTAGTTTCATAAAAAATAAATGGAAACATAATGATGATTAAATTAACAGAGTAGAGATAATTGGACTATAAAATTTGTTGTTTGTGCAGTGCGGATACAAGGAGGGAAATTGAGGGATTTATTAATACAGAAAGTACTGAAATAAATTTTGAATAAGGACTATCGTTAATAACGTTATTGAATAATGGGATCTTTTGTAGCAGGAAGTATGATCACCCGCGCAAAGAGTGCACTTGGGTGGACTGTTTTTGTCCTTGGTGCAAATGTCTGAGAAGTAATCTCCCCACATTTAACACAGCGTAAAGGATGATGGCAATAATTAGTGGTGTGTCCATAGGTCTGATAGTTTCAACATTGGGGAGGACCATGTTTAGTCCTGTAAGATAATTTAACTTTAATTTTGGTGTACAGCATTGATGATAGACTGGGTCTGCTTTTTGAACGCTTTTGTTGTTCACATTCCGTTATTAATATGGGAAATATTTAATATTGGTAATGAATGATAATTATACAATTTAATGAGTATGCACAAAGATAATGGAGCGAAGACATACAACGCAACGTGTGTGTGTTCATGATGAACATAATAACCGAACTGATTTAATATTTAAAACTATGATATAACACAAATCAAAATCAAACCAGTAAAATTTTGGTTGTATTGACTCAGCTTCTCGGAAATATTCTAATGCTTCTTCGAATGTAGATGAAGGAATGTCAGTAGCAAATATAATTGATCCAATTTCTCGTCGAAACCAAGAGATGTCAGCAAGATTATAACACCTGCAAATGCCATTTTTAAATTTATACATATATAAATCGTCAGCTACACCAGCAAAACCTATGGTACACTTAACTTAAAATATTAACTTTAAAAAAATAATAATAATGACTTGCGAGGTTTTACTAGGTAGTTTTCTACTAATTGATTTAATCAAAACTAAACCGAATACAACATGAAATTATTATTAAAATGGCACTTAATAATATTGCATTTAATAATTTTCTAACCGAGCAATTTCTGCATAAAGTATAAGTTAGAATTAAATAACAAATTAAGTAAACACAATAGAAGTTTTAATTTAATTTGCATTAATATGTATAGCATGAAAAAACAGACAACAGATTTGCAATGTTATTAACAGAAATAGGTAACTATCATGGGTATAGAATACTATATAATATAATATGTATTCTATATCTATAATAATTATAAACATTTTAATAGGTGATTCTATTGTGTTGAGTGAATCTACAAACCCGCAAATGATAATGTTCTAGAACAACTGCAAGACCTATTATGCAATTTAACACTTGAAAGTCAGAATGAAAATATAATTTTATGTGGTGAAATAAACATATACCTATTAAATAATGAGGATCTGGCTAATAATTCTAAAATATTAGAAAACTCTTGGAAAATAATTATCAAATAGTTTTCAAACAGCAATTTGAATAATAATAAAAATATTTTTAATCTTTTCAATATTTCTATTTTAAAAGTACACAACCCAGCATGTAAATCCATTTTACAGTACCAATGTGCAGTCATAAACAAACAACAAGATAAAATATATACACATTAAATTCTACTAACATTTATGATGGAACAATATTTCAAGTTCCCAAAACCTTCAAAAATTTAAAGAAGACTAACAGAACCCCCCCACCTATACTAGTTAATATATTGTTATCTTATCTCATCAAATTCTATCAATTTATAAAATATTTTTTATTCCCTTTCATTATATACCCTAATAATTATGATGAATAAAGTATAAATGCCATACAAAATATCAGAAAAAAACTTAAATTTGAAATTATGTAAATTTACTAGTTTTATAATATGGCAAAACACTCTTTAAATGTGCACTGATTAAAAAAATACTTTTATTTTGACTCTATCTATAATTGAATATAGTAGTAGTATGGGGATGAACTGAACAAACCTATACAAACAGCATACAGATAGCATCACTCTAAAAATGATTCATTGTAAACCTGGGCTTCTTCCTTACAATGCATACACAGAACCAAAAATATTAACAGTAAAACATCATACTAGAAAAAAAAAACATTTTACTTATGACTAACAAATTTAACACAACTAATTATCTACAACTATAACATAGGTTCGGATAATTCAATATTTCCCAAAATATTATAACAGCTACCTGATAATTGTTTTCAGACAAAAAGCTCACATATACAAATTTGTCAACACTGTAACCTATACATTATTAGTTTAGAATTGGTAACTAAACAGCGAACTTATTTTGAAAATAATTTTACTTATTAATAGATAATGCAGTACAATATGACTATACTTAAGAGGACGCCAAATCAACATCTACTATCCCTGTCTTACAAACGCGAGACATAGCAAATGTGCATTCGTTAGGACAAATTTTACGCCACTAGTTTTAATATTAAAGCAAATTAACCTGTTGCCAAAATTAAAGGTAAGAAGATTATATATGCCCTAGCGTTGATGATTTTCAATATTTTTATTTTTAAACGAGACATGAGTAAAAAAAAATTATTATATCTTTCTTAAAAATTAAAATATTGAAAATACCTGTGGTATTTCATCAAACTGCTAGATCATATTATATAATCTTCTTACCTTTAATTTTGGTAATAGGTCAATTTGCTTTAATTTTAAAACTAACAACACACAAAATGTGTCCTACTGAACGCAAATTTGATATGTCTCGCATTTGTAAAACGGAAACAATAGATGTCAGTGTGGTGTCCTCCTAACATATATGTTTACTTTTTAATACTGCTAAATAAATATTATTATTATTTATACATATGCAATATTATAATTATATATTTATATGTAAACATCTAAATGACATTTATAGTTAGGACATTATCAATTAAAATCTTTAAAATAATATACTTGAGGTACAATTTTTGAGATAGAGATTTCATAGATAAATTTTTCTTAAACAAAAATAAAATTACTTATGTATAACTAAAATATACGATAAAAGTATTCAATTAGGTCTTACCAATAACCAATCATATACCGTGTATATGGATCCTTGGGATTGAGTTCCAGTGCTTTCTAAAAAAAATGAATTAATTAACTACTGTATTTAATGACTGTATGTTTGTACATACTTGCAAATGAAGTTTTATAGTATCTAATTTGTTTATTTGCTCCTTAATTCCATAATTAATATTACTGTGTGCATCAATTAAAATAGCAGCCCATTTATGAATATCAGATACGTTTGAATCAATTGTTAATGCTTTAATAATGAATTCGTGAGCCGATGATATTAAATACTTTCTTTTTTCTTTACTAATGTTTTCATCTAAACTCATGTTGTATTGAGCTTTGCTCAAACGCCAAAGTACTTGTACATCATCGTTATCCTAAAATACATAATTAATATAAATATAAATAATTAATATCATAATACTAGATTAAAAATATGAAATAGATTACAGATTTTAATTAGATTTAATATCATTACAATTTGAAATATTTTACTTGATGGGAATTTTACTTTTTTAGAGCTATACAGATTGTTTCAATTTTGAAAGTAATGTTGAAATCTGTCACCCCAATATAGATACTCAAAACGTTATAGATAAAGGCAATACACTTATTACATACATTACCTAAAATCTAACTTTAAGAGACAATTGACTTTGCAATACGTTTAACTTGATAGGTTAGGTATTCAGGAATATAGTACAAACCTTTCCACTAAAAATAATTTGACAATAAAATGTTCACAAATTACTGATATATCAGTGTTAAGTGAAAAGGTGTACATTATTATGCAATTTATGTGACTGCGAACAAGAGTAAACTGTCAGGCCCATAGTAAAAAAATGGCCCACTAACGGAATTCACAGGAGGTATGGAGAAAATCTACACAGCCAGCACAGATGCCATCGAAAGGATGGAAAACTTAGGTATGTGTCTATAACCTAGCCTGTACCAAACAGACAAAGAATCACAAGTTACCGATTGTTACCAAACTTAGTTTTGTTACAATCTTTTAGTCTTAGTATTAGTTTCATTACATTATTTTTATTGGTAATAGTCCTAGTAAACCTATATTATTTTTAAAAACGTTGTTTTTCCAGAGCCATATGCTAATAATAATTTTGCACTTCATTATTTTGTATGTATTCAAATTTGTACTCAATTACAATAGTATATTATCACTATTGATGAAAAACAAAATGTTTTATTACGATAATTTAATATTGGTGATGATTAATACACTCAGAAACCAATGATTGTAAAATCTAAATGTATTTGAATTACTTTGAATTCTTCGAGTAGGTGGACAACATCCTCATACTTGTTGGCTAAAAAAAGCTGATCGGCTTCAATTATTTTTTGTGTAAGATCATATTTAATGTCGTCAGCAGCCAGTTCATCTTTATCAATTTTCGTTTGGTCAGTCGAATTGTACCAAAAAAAAGGAATAGCCCAACTCAATATAACCGGAAATCGAATCTATTAAAACATATATAATAGTATTAAAAAACTATTCTCTAAATCTACACAATAAACGTTCTTACTTCAGGTGAATCACAATATGGTCGTCGCCATTTAACAATATCGTTTGTTCGCCTATGTATGACCGTTCGTGCGAGTGATTCGTACGCGAAAAAACCTAACCGTTTCATATTATTCATGAACATCTCCTACGGAACTGGCAGAAATATTGTAATATTATATTTTTTTATGAATGTCCTAAGTGCGAAAAGAAAAAAACTGTAACGTTAGAGTCGACAATCGATGGAAAATTTAAACCGTGTCTCCAATAACGCCAAGACACATATTATATCCAATTGAAAAAGTGAAAACACTGAAAAGCGAGAATGATAATGAGAATGATTATATAAATTGTACACACCAATCACTGTGATATTATAGTATGAATGGTAACAAATTTACTATATACCTATAGTTTGTCATGGTAACAACGATCGATATCGCGGTGGATGTAGCGCTCTCTAGTCTCTATCGGTTTACTAAAATCATTCAATATTATGTACAATTAAATATTAAAAAATAAATGAAATGGAACCGTTGATTATATCTATATAAATAAAAGGAGGACAAACTGAAGTATCAACGTACTGAAACCGCCCTTTCGCCGACGGAATTATTTTCTTAAGAGAAATAAACACGTTTTTAAAAAAAGAGACGATACTGGGGACGGGTGCAGCTTCCGTTGTAGGTGGGAAGTTGGGATTTTGGCGAGGTATGACACACAGTTATTTAATTTAAATTTGTACGCAACGATAAACGATTCGGAGTGAAATTCGATAAGACAAATTTTAAAATGCTGTCATTTGATCTTAAAACGCCGAACAAAAAAACATTATGGCATTCAACTCAAATTTCATTTTTTGACCACTGAGTACAACTTGAAATTATTCTTGTGTTAAATATTCAAGCATTTTTGTTAAGCCAAACCGTTTTATCCGCCTATCAAATGGAATATATATAAAAATGCCGTTATTTTTACGATTTCCGTCAAACCAAAGTTTGATATTTGAACGCTTATAAGAATAAAAATAATACGTAACACACAATTTATTTGTGTTTTACCATCGACTAAAACTTATAATAAGTTATAACACGATATCGACTAACTTATATTCGTGATCAATTTTCAAATATATTAGATTGGTCAAAAAATTATGTTCATATAAAATCGACAATTAATACGAAGAATGCCGAGGAATACGATTTTTCTAATGGGTGCTATTTTATCTTTAAACGGCTATAAAGAAAACACTAGTAAATTAAAACTCAAATTTCCTTTTTTGATCACACGGGTGACTGTACCCGTCCCCAGTATCGTCTCTTTTTTTTAAAAAAACGTGTTAATTTCTTTTAAGAAAATAGGCCCGTCTGCGAAAAGGCTAGCGGCGAGTCGGTCCATCAGCGAAACGGTCCGTCGGCGAAGTGTCCTAGACCCTCAACGTACAGTCTAAACTGCTGAGACTAAAGATTTGAATTTTTACACAGAGGTTCCCTATACAATAAGGTTGCCATATACGCAAGGATTATACTTTATAGATTATAATCTATAAACCTTGGATTGTGTACGGCCCGTAAACCTTGTAATATGCATTAATTTATTTTACGCCACATTTATTATTGTCACTTCACTTGTTATTAATTTTTTTATTAATATATTTTTTTTTCTTTTTGTAAAAGGACCAGTCGCGTTAAGTTGAAAATAAAAATAAATATAAGTATTATAATGTGATAATATATGTAGACACGAGTTTATAGTCCATAGTACGATAGCAAAATACTAATTCATAATATAATTTTTTTATTATTGTATGCAGACCCAGATTGACCTGGAGAGCTACCAAGAATAAATGTCGGTAGGCTGCGCGCAATTTTAATTGATTTCATGTCAATTTGATGTATTATTTTATATAATTTCGGACTGATGGATAGTGATGTCGAACTCTGGGTACAGGACGTCGCCCAACTAAATTTTTCGGTGGCGGATAGTGCTAGTAGGTAGTGAGGAATAGTAGTATTTGTAACAAATATAACTATAAAAAATAATATTGTGGATTATGTCTCAAAGAACACCAATATAATACAGTAGGTATTGTCATATTCGCCAGAGTATTTTTAAATTACCTACTTCGGCGCCATTTCTGATGAATATCCTAAAACTGGATATTATATTAATATAGTTAACTGGATTGTAAGTACCTAGGTTGTATATAGGATGTAACTATTAATTTTATATTATATGTTTCACTCATAGGTGCGATTAGGAGGTGGTACGGGGTTTATAGTATACCAATTTTAAAATTAACACTCCCAAAAATACCCAATAAGCTTTTTTATAGTACAAACTAAATATTTTATTCACATATCTCATAATTAGGTAATAAGCAGAATAAAATACATATTACTTGTAGACAATGCATGTATGCATAAAAATAAACAATAATGATACATTTTTACATACAAAATTGGAAATGAAATGTGTAGTTGCTTACTATAGATGCCGTGTAATGGAGATTGTTGAGGCATTGCCCCCATAGGTCATCTATGATGTATCTATAATTATAGCGACCTGAAAGTTGGTAATCTAGTCATGCCTATGGTTTCACACGTAGCTATAGATCAAGTTCATACAGCATTAATAATAATAATAATATAACGCTGATTGGTATCTACAAGAATGACTACTAATGGTATGAAAGTACTATGATTATAATATAGTTCTATGGTTAGGTTTTATTACAATATTTAAGTTATGAAGTTATTTAGAATTATACATATTATATTAAAATTAAACAGACCTTATTTGCTTAATTTTAAACAAAAAAAAATTAAATTAGTTTATTATTAAATCGAATAACCAAAACTACCGAATAAATGATTTCGGTAAACCAAAAATACTATAAGCCCTAGATGCAAGTGATCAAAACTGTAGTACAGTAAATGCAGTTAATAATAATATTCTGATGAGAGGCCAAATTTACGAGAAGAGTAACTGTTACTGTTATGGTCTTTACAAGACAGTAGTCACTAAAATATATTTTATCACAAATTATTGGCACAGCTCTAAGTTTAATTAATTATAATACACAATGAAAAACTAGAGAACATAATTCGTAGAACATATGTGTGAAAGAAAATTATTTAATAATTTATAGAATTAATATTCACAGTAGCAACATGCAAATTTATTCACTTGTCTTGAGTAATAACACTAATAAATAATAATACAAATTTGATAATTAATAAATAATAATTATACATACATTATACTTATATTTTAATAATACATTTAAAAATAAATATTTTTTGTGATATTGAGAAAATCAACATTTAGGTAAAATATAACTAAGAAAAATAATTTGAGGGGAATGAAATTAGGCAAACCGTCCCTATCATATATTTTGTGTAAAATATAACCAACCTGATATAGAAGAAGACAATATAACAAATCAATAAACACTATATATTGATTAATAAATAAAATAACTTTTAGGTATTCAAAACTTCAAGTATAATAATATTAGATGATGTGCCCATTTATTTTAATTTTAAGGTTTCTTAAATGTAGAAGTTAATTGACTCATTTTCATAAATCTAACTGAATTATTCTTTTTGATATTTAAATTTAATTTATTACGGTTTATGATTTTGCGAAAAGTATTATTTAATGGTTTTTGCTGTTGATATTTCTTTTGGTCGCTTATTTTCAACAACACAGTGTTCAGTATTTTACACGAATAGCAGAGAAAACTGAAATATAAAATAAATGTTTTTAAAATAACCATATTATAATTATTACTTTAATATAAGACTACTAACAATCAAAATGAACAATTGTGCATAATATTCAAAGTATATACCTTTCTAAATCTGCAGAAATATTTGTACATTTAGGATGCCACCAGCGATAAGTATTTTCAAATACATTTAATCTAATATTATTTAGACCTTTTTTTGATATCCCTTGACAGATATTAATACTGTCAAATTTCTGAATTAAATTTTGCAAACTTAAAATATCCAAAGGTTTACAGTAATTCTTTAAACCAAGGTCGATTGGAATTACTTTTTTTCCATTGACAAAAAAAGTTATTTCGGAATCTAAAATAAAGTTTATAAACCATTTAATATCATTATGAGTTATAATTTGAATGCATTTTTATATTTTAAATTAAGATACATAATTTATTATTCAATAGGTATAACATGCCTCAACAAAATTCATATTTATTTTTTTAAATATAAACATCTATGATACTGAAATAATTTTCCTTATTAACAAATAATAATCATATATCCAGTGCTTTAATGAAAATATATATTAAAATATGTATATATATTTAATTGTTTAATACATTATATACAGTACCTTGGTTTAATACCAATTGTTTTTCTAGATATCTTTTACTGAAAATACTAGAATTATTTAATGTGAAGAATGTTATAGCCAATGGAACTTTAACACTATTATAAGATACATCACAAAACCAATTTTTTGGTAAAACAATTAAATTTCTTTGTGCTTTTAATTTGACAAACAGAGAGTCTTCTTGTTCAATTACCAGAGTTTCCATTTCAACTCCAACAACATCATCAGTGACCTAAAAATAGACATTTAATAAAAATAATAATTTCCTTAACGGTTATTACAATTAACAATAATAACAAACCATAGTATAAGGTTTTTTAGCTCCAGAATAATCTATATCTTGTTTGGATTTCTTTTTTTCAGTTGATGAATTATAATAATTATGTTCACCTAAAACTGGATCATTCAATGTTTTTCTCATCTGCTATAAAAAATAAAATAAATAAACAATATAGACAATGTACATGAATTTATACTGAAAAATTGGATTAACTCATTAGACACTGCCTATGTGAAAAATACATTTTGGACGGCAATAAAATTACAAACCTTAGTACTAATTCGCTTTAATCCAGGATAATCTTTATCTTTTTCTGATAGGATACTTTTATCAGTTGATGAATTAAAATTAACGATTTTCGGTTTATCTTTTTTTAAATTACAATAATTATGGTCACGTGGCACTGAATCTTTCAATGTTTTATTCATTTTCTATTAGAATTTAAAATGAATAAATATAAGGCTGTAATAAATGATTATAATAACTAACATTTTCACTGTCTCTTTGAATGATAATAATTAACTTTTTCGGTAGTGTCAGAGAATCATTTTGAAATAATGAGGGTATGGCATGAACAAAAAGCCTATTTTTTTGAAAATTAGCAAACATTTTATCCTCAAAATGTAATGAACACAACTTATAATTCTTGCTAAGATCAGTTAAATCTGTAGTTGGCAAATATTTTGCATTACATTTTTCAACCCAAATAGCGCACCTGTGAAAACAAAAATACTAGTAATTTATTTCTAGCAAAACTGAACTTCACATTTTTAATTATGATCATATATACATTCACTTTTATGAATAAAATAATTACTATTTCTTACATAAAAGAGTTTTTAGGAAATTCAAAAAATGAAACTTGCTCATTATTGTGACACTTTACATAACAGCTTTTACAATAGTTTAAAGCACATCTTAAATCATCTACAGCATGAAAATTTGCTACATCTAAAATATGATAAAAAGAATAATAAAAAAAAAAAACAATTATTATTTTCTGTAATCAAAACAAGTTGACAAAAGAATAAGTTTATTTGTTTTAACCTGATGGAAATTTAAAAACTTGAGATTGTCCTGGCTCCATTAAATCTTTTGATCTAAAATTTATAAAACATGAATTATTTTTAATTACACATAATTATACTTTTGTTGGCCTCACTTTTGTAATGTGCTGTCAGAAGAAATATTTGATTCTGATGGACTTTGAAACTTTGACGTACATGTATCAGGAACAGAATGTTCCTTAAATTGACTAGAAAAATTAAAGCCCAGCAATGTAGTTGACATTTGTGGAAATTATTTCATTAATCATTAAACAATCAACATATGCTATCACCACGGTACAGGGTATAAAAATAGATTTAGGCCAAACCCATAGATAATTAAGAACATAATAATTCTTCTACCAATGTTACATTAATACTTACAGTTCTGGCACATTGTATGCTAATTGTTTAATACATGTTAAATGTAACGTGGGTATAGATTTAGGTTTTAAATATCGCTTTACATTTCCAGTAAAACAATAATGTTCAAAATGTCTTGAACACAATCTTCGATAAGGCCCATAGTCACTTTCTAATAATCCACAAGCTTTGAGCCAATCATTACGCAATAAAGGATTGGTTGGAAATCTGTATAATAAAAATAAATACTTTTGAATGCACTAGTTCATTTTATAAAGAATAAGGTAATGCCATAGAATAAAACAAAACCAATTTTTAATCATAAATAATGTTTTAATAATAAGTTTAAAAACAAATGGTATTTCGCACAGTTAGTTGGCCACTGTTGTAGGTGAGAAATTAGGAAGGTGGAAGGGAAATTTAATGTACATCTATATGCAAAGATTAACCATTACTAATGAAAAAAAAATGATTTTGAGTGGAGTTAGGTTATACATATTTTAAAAAAACATAATATTAAGCTTTTAAAATAATACATTTCGTAAATGTTCCCATTTATAATGAAAACTCCTAAAAAAATAAATAATAAACATCATTATAAAACCAATAACGGGGGTTATTCACACCCACAAATATATGGAAGTTTTGGAAGTTAGTCTGAAGTTGGAAGTCTGAAAAATTAGTTGGAATATTTGGAAATTAGGTGAAAGTTTAAGAAGTCAGTAAGATATCTTGGAAGTTAAATGTACTTAATTTTTGCTTGTGAATAACCCTTGACTAATGCATTCCTCACTCCGCTCAGAATCTAAAATACAGTAGAAATCAAATTCCCTCCTAGGTATAGAATCCCCTCCTTATTACTGAAAGTAATAACATTTTTTATAAATTGATGACAATTTATTAGTTTTTAACAATTCAACTGTATTTTATTTAACTTTATTCATTTAAACAAATGTATATTACTTTCCAAAGAAATATTTTTCTTTAAATACAGTTCTAAACAAATAATTTTCCAATTTGTACACTCTACTGAATCTGATATTAACTCTGGTTAGTGCAGTTAATGAAAATTACTAAACAATTAATATTTAACAAAAATATATCAAAATTAAACATGAAGTTAATATGATGATATTTTGATAATTTTATCAGTTTATTCTACAGTAGTGGTCAAAAATGTGGTATCCCTATAATAATTAATAAACAATAGATAGTAAATAAAAAGTAACTTTAGTGATTAAATAGCAATTCTGGTATACGTATATAGGTAACCACATTATATTTATTATAATACAGGTGTGTTCACTATATTAGTAACTATTCAAAATAAATGTAAAATATAAAAATTATTTGGACCTAGTAATAATTTATTATAGACGATTTCTACTATATATTGTATATTACTATTGTAAATGAGCTAAAAATTTGAATTAAAAGAAATATATACAATTTAAAGATTTTACTTACTTATGAAATGAAAGATCAGGATTCGATTTTGGTGACCTCAAGCAAACTAAACATGCATTGGCCATGTTTTTTTTTATAATTTATAATTAAGTAGGCACGGATAATTAAAATTAATAATTTATTAATTGAATTAATTATAATAATGGTAGCACTAGTAGAGTATATTCATATTTATGAGTATTAGATTTAGTAGATTAGACTTTATTTAACTATTTAGTATTTTACTACACTGTGATTCGTAATCATGAATATCATTACTCGATGAAGAATATAGTTAGAGCAAGATTCACAACATTAAAGTTTAGAGTACTGGAAGTGGTGGTGGGAGATTAGAATCTATACACCAGACATTACATTAAGATAAGACATGCATATAGCATATTATAACAATTATAACCCATGGGGTCCTCTGCCCGATGAACCAAAAGTAACCGCGATTTTGGTTACAATCATTTCAGTGTTATCCAGACACAAAATACAAAGATCATAACAATGTCATAGACATTGTCAAATATTTAAATGCAATGATAAACATAAGACATTTTATCTCTGGTATTAATGATTTTTTCAAATTTTAATAATAATATAAGTTTTAATAATGATGTATTTTTTTCAGATTTTTTATAACTTAAACATGTATTTTTCTTGATAATCATGATACTATAATATTATCATAGATAATAAAGTATATTTTTTTATCTATGGATATTATCTATTTTTAATATTGTATTAATGGAAACCACAAATTATTGATATAACACAAAGTTTAATAAATTATAATACACAATGAAAAACACAAGGTATACTTCGTAGTTGTAGAACATATTTGTGAAAGATAATTATTTATTTATTTATAGAATCAATATTCACAGTAGCTACATGAAAATATATTAACTTATATCTAATAGTAATAGCACTAATGAGTGTTAATAATACTAATTCCATAATTAATAATTAATCAAGATAAAATAACTATACATATCTAATATTTATACTTTAGTAATACGTTTAAAAATGAATAATTTGTATGATATTAAAAAAATCAATATTTAAGTAAGATATAATAGAGAAAAAAATTTGGGGAACGGTGGAATAAGACAAATTGTCTCTATCATTTATTTTGTGTAAAACACAAAGGTTAATAAATTATAATATACAATGAAAAACACTAGGTATACTTGGTAGTCTTAGAAAATATTTGTGAGAGATAATTATTTATTTATTTATAGAATTATATTCACAGTGGCAACATGAAAATATATTAACTTATGTCTAATAGTAATAGCACTAATGAGTAATAATAATATCTAATTCTATAATTAATAATTAATCAAGATAAAATAACTATACATATCTAATATTTATACTTTAGTAATACGTTTAAAAATGAATAATTTTTATGATATTAAAAAAATCAATATTTAAGTAAAATATAATTGAGAAAAAAATTTGGGGAACGGTGAAATAAAACAAATTGTCTCTATCATGTATTTTGTGTAAAAAATAACCACCCCGATATATAAGAAGACAGAATATCAATCAATAAACACTATATTAATTAATTTTAAAATAACTTTTAGGTATTTAAAATTTCAAGTATAATAATATTACATGATGTGTTTCCCACATATTTTAGTTTTAAGGTTTCTTAGTGTAGAAGTTATATACTCATTTTTTTTCTTCGACTAAATTATTTATTTTGATATTTAAATTTAATTTATTACGGTTTATGATTTTGCAAATAGTATTATTTAATGATTTTTGCTGTTGACATTTCTTTTGGTTATTTTCAACACCACAGTGTTCAGTATTTTACACGAATAGCAGAGAAAACTGAAATATAAAATAAATGTTTTTAAAATAATCATATTATAATTATTACTTTAATATAAAACAACAGAGAGGCAAAATGAACACTTGTGTATAATATTCAAAGTTTATACCTTTCTGTATCTGCAGAAATATTTGTACATTGAGAATGCCACCAGCGACAAGTATTTTCAAATACATTCAATTTAATATTTAGATCTTCTTTTGATATGCCTTGGCAGATATTAATTTTGTCAAATTCCTCAATTAAATTTTGCAAACTCAAAACATCCAAAGGTTTACAGTAATTCTTCAATCCAAAGTCGATTGGCGTTACATTTTTTCCATTGACAGTAAAAGCTACTTCGGAATCTAAAATAAAGTTTATAAACCATTCAATATCTTTACGAGTTAATAATTTGATTGCATGTTTATATTTTAAATTAAGATACATAATTTATTATTCAATAGGTATAACATGCCTCAACAAAATTCATATTTATTTTTTGAAACTGAAATATTTTTGATACTGAAATAATTTTACTTATTAAAAAATAATAATCATATATCCAGTGCTTTAATGAAAACGTATATTAAAATATGTATATATATTTAATTGTTTAATACATTATATACAGTACCGTAGTTTAATACCAATTGTTTTTCTACATATCTTTTACTAGTAATACTAGCGTTATTTAATGTAAAGAATGTAATAGCCACTGGAAGTTTCAGAATATTGTAGGCTACATCACAAAACCAGTTTTTTGGTAAAACAATTAAATTTTTTTGTACTTTTAATTGGCCAAACAGACTGTCGTCTTGTTCAATTACCAGAGTTTCCATTTCAATTTCAATAACATCATCAGTGACCTAAAAATAGACAAGTAATAAAAAAAATAACTTCCTTAACAGTTATTACAATTAACAATAATAACAAACCATAGTACAAGGTTTTTTAGCTCCAGAATAATCTATATCTTGTTTGGATTTCTTTTTTTCAGTTGATGAATTACAATAATTATGTTCACCTAAAACTGGATCACTCAATGTTTCACTCATTTTCTAAAAAAAAAAAAAATGTTAAAAAATAGACACTATAAACAAAATTTATGAATTTATATTGAAACATTTCATTAACTCATTCTCACTGCCTTTGTGAAAAATAGATTTTGATAAGAAAAGCAAAGAATTACAAACCTCAGTAAGTGTTAGTTTTACTTCAGGATAATCCTTATCTTTTCTTGGTAGAATACTCTTTTCAGTTGATGAGTTAAAATTAATAACTTTTGGTTTTTCTCTTTTTGAATTACAATTATTAAGATTATAATATTAATAATGAATGTTTTGCCAGGAATATTTGATGAATAATGTTGTAATGATGTTATCATTAAGAATGAAAAATAACAAAAGTTCCTGCCTCCCCTACCTAACCTCCCTTGTTTATCCATTTTAATGATAAAAATGTCTTATCTATGACCGGTACGCATATGTTCGTTGTAATAGTAACTTATAGTTAGTGAACTGAATTAGTGTATTACTTTAATATGTACTACATAGGTACGTAACTGCGTGCCTCCTTATAATAGTATACTTATTTTAACGTACCTTCTATTTCACTGGATTACTGGAAATATCGATTGTAATACGCTAAGCTGTTGAACTATTATTAATCAATTTTATTAATTTGACTACCTACCTTTAAGAGTCCTAATATCGATGTTTAAACAATTTTTTAATTAAAAAATTATCATACATGAAAACAACTAAAAAAGTATAATAAATTATTCAATATTATTTTAATTTATCTAACACCAACTTAATATTAATTTGGGAGTTCATTTTATATTTATACCGACTTTTACTCTTTAAATTTGGTAATAATATTATTTTATTTTTTTATTTTCAATTTATACAATGAAAAAAACATAGATTTTTTTATTTTTTGGTTGCAGATGATACATATTTATAATTTCTAGAATATCTAATGTTTAAGAATGATAATAATATTAATATTACAAAAATAAACCAAGTTATTTGAATTTAGAATAACAAAACAGCGGAACCTTGACAAGTATTGTTCCATTTTAAAAACCTAGGGTAATTGAAAGAAAATCTATAAATTCTGGGCTCTGAATTTAAATAAATAATGACATTTATCTTGTACATTCCATATATAATTTATTAATA
Source organism: Cinara cedri (assembly GCA_902439185.1). Lineage (NCBI taxonomy): Eukaryota > Metazoa > Arthropoda > Insecta > Hemiptera > Aphididae > Cinara > Cinara cedri. Next base: position 864,173 of record CABPRJ010000970.1, on the reverse strand, counting down.
ATAATTTTAATATAATAACAATACACACTATAAATTGTAATAATAAACAATGATATTAATTTTGATTTATCAAGTTTCACCATTATTTAATTTAATTAATATAATTTGTTGTGAAAAAGAAAAGGAATTAATTTCCAAATGTATGGTTTATTCTCAATATTACTTAATTGAACCGATTTTTTTTTTACAGATGACACTTCTACGCGTGCTACTAGTGGTTCCGATATTTTTTTGTTTTTTAGTTTGGTTGAGTGTACTCTTTCATAATCTACCAGATAGTCAAGTAGGTAACATTTTACCAAAAACCTGATATTCATCAAGTCTATGTCTATGTATTTTACCACATCATAAATTTATATTTGTAAACGAGATTAATGATATAATCTGTACTTATGATACTTTTTATTTTCCAATTTAGTGTACTATTAAATTTACAATTCCGAAGACCATAACTGAAATCATAGCATTAAACTCATGTCTCAAACTGTATTACACCAGCAACTACTTTATTGTACTTATGTTGTTTAGTAGTGTTTATATTTTTAAACAGTCATTTTGCATTCCTGGATCTTTTATATTAGTAAGTGTAATAAATATAAATAAAACTTCTATCTGTTATTGATTTAGAATGCTTAATTTTTAGAACTTAATAGCGGGTTCATTATTTGGCACCAGTATTGGATTCATTTTGGTATGCACATTATCGAGCATAGGGGTCTCTATGTGTTACGTTATATCCAAAATATGTGGATTTGAGAAGTTGTTGAATGAGTTTTTCTCCACTGGTTACATAGCTAAAATAAAATCTTCTCTGGAAAATTTAGTAAGCAAAATAAAACATAACCATAATTAACTTACCTAATACAACATATTTGAAACTTCCATTTATGCGTTAACCTATACAAATATGGATTGTGTTTAATTTATTATGCCATGATGATTTTTCAGATACAAAAAAACAAAGATCAACTTTGGTATTTACTTATAGTCTTACGGGTTATTCCAATTACACCAAACTGGTTTTTAAACTTAGTTGCACCAATTGTTAATATTCCTCTTTGGACTTTAACATATACAACATTTTTTGGTACGTTTCCCAAATAACAATAATTTGTATTATTAAAATAAATATTTAATTACCCATCTTAAACATGACATAATCTATTTTACAGGATTGATGCCATATAATTATATTTGCTGCCAAAGCGGTCAAACATTATCGAGTATAAATTCATTAGATGAAATATTTACTTTACAAACTACATTACAATTGATGTCAATTGCTGTAGCCTTGATAATGGTGAAATTTGCATCGAAATTTTGTGTAATAAACAAGTAACTGAATAATTTTTGTGATTTCTTTAATATTTTGTCAGTATATGCAATTTTTTTTTTGTTATATATTTTGTATTTATAGAGTTATTTGATTTTTGTTTGTAATAGTTTGTTGATGTTGAAATAAAAAAAGTGGTTAGTAAAATGTACTTAATTACTAAATATCATTGAGTGTTTATAAAAACTCATGTATTCCAAAATCTCAGAACAATCAATAGATATTCTATTCTATGTGTATGCTTTCTGAACAACATAAATTTAAATATATTTTATAAATACTTCTATTAGTCAATGATTTATCCATTTAAGTGAGTAAAAGGAAACAAGTGTTTGCAATCAAAAATATCGACAATTAAATCTATGAATTAAAACATGAAAAATATATTTGTTTAAAAAATTGTTATTATTATTATTGTAATTATGATGTATTATTACAAAATAAAAAATATTTAAGGACCTTCAGGGTACTAAAAAGCACAACATTATTACTTATTAGTGAAATAAAACCAGTTGATAATTAATATTTAAAAATTAACACATATTATGACAACAAATTATCAAAAATAAAAATTTTTTCTCACGTTTAATTTCAAATATTTGTTTAACAAAATTTTAGAATATAACTGTTAAAATAAAAAATATTGTTTATTTATTTATCACAGATAAATTAACGTATTTGAATTAAAATTAAGTTAAATAAATTAACTGTTTTATATCAATATATAAAACAGTTAAAATGTACAGTGCGTTAGCTGTGTATAATATTAAGTACAGAATACCATCAAAGAAATTGGATCAAATAGCATATGAAAAAAATAGGTAAAACAGTTAAATAAATACTCAAAATAATTTTGTTTAAAAAAATTATACTCTAATAATTATTATTAATCAATGAAACATGACTTACATAAAAATGAATGTTATAAAAGTACATTCCAACATTGTAGCCTGAATAACTAAGCAAATAAAATGATAAAAAAGTAATAATATAGATTCTTAATTTAAATATTATTGAATTACAATTTTTTATTTACAAATACAAATTTTAACTAATGTAATGGTATTGTGAAATAATTTTTTTTTCTATTTACTATTTCCGACAATTGTTATTAATATGAAAAAGACAATTAATTAAATAACTTCTAAGATATATATAAATATATATTAAATTATGTGAATTTATAATAAAAATCAAATGCTTTTGTTAAAAAAAATAATAAAATAATTTTTAAAAAAATAACTAAGGATTTCAAAGTTAGAAGAAAAATGTAAGACGCTCATAATAATAGTAAGGTTTTAGTTCTTAGAGGTTAAAACTTAAGCGACATAGTATATTATTTAAGTAGGTAAATACCAATAAACATTTTTAAGTGTTTATGGGCCGTTAATAGTAGCATCACCGAAAAAAATCACATTAAATATCAGCAGTATTCATAAAACAATAAAATTATAAAAATATTTTGTGTTTTCTATATTATCAGACATTTGTAAAACAAAGATTTAACGATTATAAGTTGAAAATGAGAGAACTTCTTTTTTCAACGGTGACCGCCTCTATTTATGTTCTGACTGAATTGCTCCTCAGTTGTTAATTGCTTTCTGAACGCAAGTACAGTTTCAACCAAATCTTGAGTGGTGGTTAATTTCTCTTGAAGCAAATTGAGCAGTTGCAACGAATATGCTGGAAAAACAACAAGTTTAAAAATACAACACTTTTAAATTAGAAACACTTTAAGAGTTGATATATATTTCAAATTACGCACACATCACAACAAGCAGTTAACAAACAATCAAGAAAGTAAACTTACGAGCAAATTTTACTGTGACATTTATAATAACAATAACAAGTCTTTATAACAAAATAAAGTATAAAGGAATAATAATAATAAAAAAAAAAAAAAAATACTTTTAATAGAATTAATTATATTAAATAAATAAATACAAGAAAAATGCAGTTATTTTTGTTTTATAAAATTTAACAGTAATATAAAAAAAGAAATTACAAACAGCATTAAAATGTTGACTAGATTTAAACCCCATTCATGGCAATTTGGTAAACAATATTTAATATTAGGCTTATTTTGGCAATGCTATTTTCAGTAAACAGTTTGCTGCATTGTTTACTACTTGGTCGATTACTTGCCAAAATGTATAGTTTACTGTGAATTTTTTTTTTTTTTTTTATTATAAAAAATGGGTGGAATGATAGCCAGTACATTATTAATAACTGAAAACAGTAAATGTAGTTGTCAAAACACGCCACTTTTATATTTATGCTTTAATTACATTATATTTTATATTATACTGTCAGAAATGGTGGAATGGATAAGTCACTGAATATGTCACTGAACAGTTTTCATTATTTATAGACAAGTCATTAAATAAAAGTAAATGCACACAAAGATAAAAAAGAACTAGTTACATAATTATTAAAACTGCTATATTAGTGACTCAACTCCATACACTATGTATATTTAAGCAACACATATCCTATACTGGTTAGTTAATGGAACTTATTTTTATTTATCTGGTAAATTATTAGGTTAAATGACCATAATTATTTTTATAATTAAAAATATGTCTTTAATTAGTGAAAGAAAGTTAGTTAGTATCCCTTTGTGAAATAACCAAAATGAAATATAAAAATGTAACATTTTAAATTTATTGCGTTTATATATAAAAATAATTAAGTATATCATACATACAAAATAAATAATTTAAGTTACCTATTGAAAGACAAAAAAAACATAACCCACTAACGTGTTTTGGCCAATTTAAAGTTATAACTATGTATAAATAATTATTTTAACTTAATATTTTTGTTTTCAAATTAGTTTTATAAAATATATGATTACATTGAAAAAAATAAAATAATCACAAAAAATAAAATAGTTAAATAATGCCATAATTTTAGGGTATAAATAAATAAATATGGTAAATGCTATTAAAAAGCATAATCAGACAAAAAACTAAAACCCGTTCAAAAGTAAATGCAATGTAAAATCATGCCTAATAATTTACTATAAATAAATAATACCGATTAGATAAAAGGGAATCAATATCATACCTATAAATTCAAAGATATTATAGATTTTTTTTTTAAATTAACTCTAATAATTAAATTTGAAAGTAACCATATCCCAAAAATGGGAGTATAAAAAAAAAAAAGAAAGCATAAGCAATAGGTAAAGCTAAAAGTTGCAGGACAACAAATAAACAGGATGATTTTTGATCTCCGTTACCATCTTGATCGTAATCCACATTTTTAGACATAGCCAACAACTGCTTGTCTTTTTGTAACCATTTATGTCCAAACTCTAATAATGACTTATGTTTGTCCAACATCTCATCTTCTTGTTCTTGGAGTTGAGAAACAGCCTCATGGAAATTATACAAATCAGCAGATAATTCACCTTCCTGTAAAGATAATTATACTTTATAATAAAATAATAAAATAAATTAATAAACAAATGTAGTACCTGGAGTATTAAGATGTATATTGTACAACCAGTTTCAAATTAAAAGTTCATTACCAGGTAAATCAAAATGTTTTAATATTTGATTAGGTTTATTTTTTTAGTTTTTATTGGAGCTGTTTATTAAGTTATATCTTGTTTGATTTTAATTTAGAAATCAACTCATTTTTGAATTATCTCTCCTATTAAAAAAAATTATTTCAGTGTAAAATGACGAATTTGTACAATTTTTTCTCTATGTATGCCTTCATTTATTTTTTCATATTTATTAGTGTTTTAACTTTGTGATTTACCTGATGATGAATTTTAAATTTGAAACCGGTCATTAAATACACATATCTCAATATTCCAGGCATTAATTTATTTATTTATATAATTATATTTTGAAACGTAAGTTTTAGTGTATTTATTAACTTAATCGACAAATTAAAAACAAATATTTACATTAAGCGATCTAAGAGCAGCTAAATCATCGTTCACCATGCTGACATCCTGTAAATTGCGTGAAATATTTGAAGAACGGCTTGCTGGGGGAGAATACATAGGAGCAATATCACCACCAGCTGCAGGATCAGATGCGTCCAATTCTTTAACACGGTCAGCATAACGGAGCGTGTTCAGAGAGTGTTCGCATGAGCTCATTCCTGGACTTATCATTGCTATCTAAAATGCGTGATTTTTGCATGTCATAAGAATATTGTAAAAAATATTTAAGATTTTTCAACACAATACTCACCATACAAGTCTTGCTATTTTCACCAACAAAAGAATCTCTTAGTACTTGGGTTAATTTACTTGCTCTGAAAGGTAAATGAGAACCTTTCTTTCCTAAGGCACGAATGCATTCTTTTAGTGCAAGAAGAGATTTATTAATTTCTGAGCCCTCCATTCCTGCAGTAAATATAATTTTATACTGTTATTATACAAAGAAATAAACAAATTATTAAAAAATATTACGTGTTTGACGATTAGATGATGCTGTGTCAGCACCTCTCTCATTTCCAGCTAAATCTATAAGTGAAAATTTTCCATGTATTTGGTTCAGACCAGGTATACGCAGTACAATTTGGAAAACAGCATGCGACCTTGATGAATTACTATTTGCTGATGTCTGGCCAGAAGTTCTGAAAAAAAAATGAATAATAATAAAACAAAAATTTGTATGTCATAACAGTAAATATTATTAAATAATTATTGATGAAAAAATCTGTTTACCTGGCACTGTTACCATCATTAATTAATTTCAATACTTCTTCTACTGTAGTAACCACTTTTTCAGTAAGACCAACTACTTGTACCTTTTGCATACCGTCTTCTAGTACTCTTAACTTAGCTTTATCACCCAACAAGTCAAATACCTAAAAAAAATAAACATTTATAAAAAAATAAATAAATAATTATAATTCTTAATTACCTTGCCACTGTAGATTTCGAAAAAGCTCGCCGTAACAACCAAATTTAATGGTGAGTAATTAGGTGAATTTAAAAACCGGAAAACATCTTTAGCAGCCATTGCATAAATGCCTTTTTTACAGTCTTGTGTTTTGCCATGAAAATCTCCGCCCATGGTATGAGTCTTACCACTTCCAGTTTGTCCATAGGCAAAACAGGTAGCCATACCACCATCAAATACAGTTTTCACAAGAGGTCTTGCAGAAAATCTAGTTCAAAATTGTATATTTTTATTAAATAGGTATTTATTATTATACAAGACTTTTTGACAAATCATAATAAAGAATGAAAAATATTTTGTTGACTCACTTATAAACTGTTTCGTTATTGCAAGTTTCATCAAAGGCATAATCAAATCTGAAATGCTGGTTTTCTAGATATTTTGTCAGATCGACTTTGTTTTTAGGTTCATGCACAATAACCTGATTTTTAGAGGGAATCGCAATAACATCTACTTCTTTTCGATTAAGTTCTGAAATATAAAACAATAAAAATAAAACTAAAAATAAGCAGTAAATAAAACTGTAACTGATAGGTTCAAAACTCATCAATTTAGTTTATATAATAAATAAATTTAATATTTTAATTATGTACAACAGGCATGTCAAACTCACAGGTTCCTACCTTATTTTTTACTGTTTTAACTTACTATAAAAATTAAAATTAAATGTAGTCAGTTTTATTTTCATTAATAGTATCAATATTGATTTACATAATAGAAATAAATAAAAGTATACATTTATATGAAGTGCATCGACATAATTTTTTTTTTTTTTTCAGTGTTCTATGCGATTTGCCTGATTCTGCAAGTTATAATAGTGATACAAAATTTGAGATACATTTAAAATTAAAATATACCTTTCTTATTGAGTGGCCTTTTTCTGACACATACAGTTATTTGATGATCTTCAACTACTTCAGAATCTCTTAAGGGTTTAAACTCTAAATTAGATTGATAATCTCTAAAATATAACAAATATCAGTGTTAGTTGTTATTGTTTTTAATATATAATAGATAAAACTAATTATAAACTAGTCAACAAACCTTATCATAGCAAGAAATTCCCAATTTGGATTACCAGGATCCATATTCATTAAAGCTTCTTTTTCTTCTTTCAATTCAGCTTGTCGCTGTCGCCTTTCTTCCCGATTTTTTTTTAATTTTGCTACTTCCTTAACTACATTACTTCGTCTGTCTTTCGCTGCAGCAGCAGCAGCAGCAGCTGCTGCTGCTGCTGTATTTGTTGTTGCAGCATTGGGTGCACGGGTTATTCCAGCAGTGTTGTTGCTGTATAAATATGTAAGTTGAGTCTGGGGTGGTGGTGGATCAGCAGGTTTTAACACTGGAATTTGTTGATATTGGGATGGAGGGTTTAAAGGTGTACAAGGCACTGTTGTTGATAAAACTTCACCAGAGCCATTCACTGCTGGTGAATAATGATTGGTCTGTCTACTAACTGGTTTTGTTCCTTTATATGAACCTAAATGGATTTAATAAATTGTAATTAATTAATGTTATCGATAAAAAATAGTTTGTAGTTTTAATTCAGAGAAACCTAACTAAGACTGGACACTTAAAAGCACTGATAATTTGTTAAGAACTATGTCAACTGAATGATTAAGAAAACTTATCACTCTTAAAACAAAACATATTGTTGTTTTAAACATTAGTTATAAAGAACGGAGTTATATGTACTTAAAATTTACAATAAAAGCACTTAAAAATGCCATAAAAGCTCTAAAAAAATCACTTAAAAATATTTGAAAGAACAATACAGGTAGAAGGGTTTAAAAAGGTTCCCTGTCTATTGTTTCTAACTTATTAAAAATAATTTTTTAATACTAAAAAAACGATCATTACAAATTAATTTTCTTCAAATATATTCGTACGTGTTTTATAAAAACAAAAATGTTTTGTGTTTATCATCTATCAGTGTAAGAAAATTTTATATAATAGGGTTAGAACCATTAAGGTGGGGACTTTAAAATCCCTTACTACTTTTGATATTTTGAATATGAAGTGCTCTTTTGAAGATTTAAGCGCATTTTTAGTACATATAAATCCGTTCCCTAGTTATAAAAATCAAACAACTCAAGACGACTGTTTTGTTTTTTTCTCACTTGGGTATTTTTCAAATAAATAAGTAAACAAGTACTTATATTTTAGATAACTAATATAATATTCAAATCACCTACCAACATTTTCCTATGACAATATTTGTAAAAAAAAAAAAATGTTTTTAATATAATACAAATGTGTAATATGAATATTACAACATAATTATACCCTGTCCAACTTAAGAGTTAAGAGAATACCCAAGCAACAGACAAAAACAAGTCAGTTTTCGTGCATGTGTTCCCACTCATAAATATTGGTACCGCTTGATCCACTCACCCGCCTAACATCTCGCCACCACCAATACACATTGTACATGACCTACATAGAGATCAAAGTATCATTAACATTTTGTTTTAATGGTCAAACCACATAAACATATTTTCTTACACAAATGCTCTGTGTTTTAATTTGAATAAATGCTACAATTTATGTTTTAAATGATGTGATTTTTCTATGTTGCCCATTAATTTGACTGAAACAGTATAGGTATGTGCTTATATTACAATTTATTTGGCGATAGAAATTATAACTCTCTGTATACACGACGGTAGTAGCCACGATGATAGTGCCTAGTGTACAGAATTGTATGGCGACGATGTTTGATCAATAATAATTGTTTCAGATCGATCAAGTAGGTCCGGCAACATTCAGTGCTCAGTCAGGTATGTGCTAACGGGTATAATTTTAAGTTGGACAGGGTATACAAATGTCTAAATTAAACAAATAAAATAAATACTTGCCTTTATTATTTGTAAATGCTTGTATTGAAGCTTTTGTGGAATACTAAAAATAAACATTATTGGATTATTACCATTCATTAATTATATATTATAACAAATGTATAAAAAAAAATAATTAAGTATTCAAATTTCATAAAAATAAAACAAATAGTTAATTTGTTACTATTTTTTAACATTAAATAGTTAAACTATGTTATGATATTAAATTGCCATATGGAAACTGTTTAACTTACAAAACAAATCAAATTCTCAAGAAATTATTTTACAATTTGAGGAAATATCTAATAATATCTAATAATTTGATTTAAATACGAAAAAATAAATTAAATAATTTTAAATAAAAATTACATTAATAAATCAAAGTATAAAACTTAAAATATTGTAATTATCGAGCTATCATAGTAGCAAACTAGTAGCTAAATAAATTGAAAAATTAAAATAATCATGACAAATTCAGTTTGATTTCTAAGATCCACATTAACAAATGTGAATCACTTTCATAATGAATAAAAAGTTAGGTATATTTACCCTTGCTAATTTGCTAGTAGTAGGTATATTAGTACCATTTTGAGCAACCAAATTAGTAATAGTGGGAATATTTGAACGTAGTTGAGGATTTAGTTCTAAGATTCCATCTAAATCAATCTGTAAAAAACCAAAAACAAAAAAATTTTTATTTTCCCCCAAAGATATATGCCGTTACTTTCAAAAAAATTGTTAACTACCTCTTTGCCTTTTGTTTCGCCATTTTCTAACCACTCAACTGAAATACTTCTAGTATCAGTGTTCATTCTAGATACAACTGCTTTGTGAATACGACCTGAAAATAATTGAAAATTTAATTTAAAAAAAATCTAAAATTATTTCTTACATCAATTATTAATATATAAGAAAAATTGATTGAAACTAAGTACATGCATAAAACAGCAGTTAATAATAAATGGCGTGATTATTGAGACTTTGATATTATATATAATTAAAAACGCAATAATAAACAAATATTTGTTAAAATGAATGTAAAAATTCACTTTGACTTATTGAAAACTCACTGTGATCAAATATTTAAATCCATCTAAAAAAAAATATCAGTACATAATATATATCATCTGTCTTTATTTTTATATAATTTTAAACTTATTTGTATTGAATTTAAGTTATTTAATACATTTTAGTATTAGAATAATAATCCTTACAATTCGTTTAAATTAAACCTATATTTACTTCATAAACTTTTTAAAAGAAATTCCGAAAGTGAATTATAATTTCATTACCACAATGGCAATGAACTTGACATTTTTTTTTATATGGTTCTAATACAATATGTTGCACAGGGTTGCCCATAGGAACATATTTATAAACAGGAAACAACAAGCTGGCAGGCAGGGCCTAAACCCTTATACATGTACAATTTGTATAATATTAAAGGAAAGGGCCTACAACCCACTTATAAACTATTATACCTACGGAAACTATGGTAACGGATTTAGATCATCATAAACATGATAAAATGACCACAACACATGAGTATGACCTCGTTACAACCAAAAACATATATTATTATAGGCAGTGAATACCTCCTATTTAATACCCAATTATTTTTTAATGTTTTAGAAAATTAAAATACTTTTATTCTTCCTAAAAAAATATACAAACCTTAACTATTTAACGCGTGCGTTTATTTTGAAATCTGGACTTTACAATCGTACGTTAAAAATTATAAAATAATTATACTTCGGATTCTGACCTATAATCGCGTTTGTACAGGGAAAAATGATCGAAAAACTTTACAACATAGATTACTATCGAATTTATTGAAAATTTGACATGGAAGATACATAGTATACAAAAAGTGATTTTTTTTTTTTAATTTTTATTTTCTCTTTTTTAAAATTGTATTTCGTAAATACAAATCAAATAAAAATAATAATATCATTTCCCGATTATTATTATTATTATTTTTTTTAAATGAAAAATTATAGTTATATGTTTGTACTTAGTTGAATTCGTATTAGATACTTGGGTACTTATCAATGTTATCGAAACTTTCAAATGTTCATAGTCCTTATTATATACCGAATTAATAATTAAAATCCAATACACCGGCATGGTCGGTGGCGAACCGAAAGATACGAAAACCAAATACATTCAATTGGCCGTTATAATACGTCTTGCATAAAAATGTGTCGCTAATAGTTTAAATGGTTAAGTAAAGTAATTCCGTACTAGTATCAATAATGTTTCGATTAAATTATAAGCGTTAATAACTGATGCACGTGTCGCGTGTTATTATTTATAATATGGTACGGATCATAATTTTACAAAACTATAGCGATTGATTAAATCAATGACAGTAGGCATTGAATCAAGCATTTTTACGGTATTTTTACATAAGTTCACGATAAGCAATCGGATTATCGTCCGGGCGAAACTCGTAAGAAAATCGTCGTTACTGTAACACAATTACATAATGATAACCGTACCCTAAGAAACTAGGCCGCGTGTACGCATTCACAAATTATTAAAAAACTAAACCAATTCAAATGACTTTGGTTTTTACGCAGCTAAATAAAGTAATTAGGAAAAGCCGATGATAATAATTTACGGAATTAACGATTTAAAAAAAAAAAAAAAACTCCTTGCCTCGCGATTAATAAACGATCCGTGTGCAATGACTTCGGTATATTAGGCACCCTTTACACGACACGCCTTTAAACGACAAGATTCGTCATAATAATAATATAATGACACGCCTTCATCACAGAATGCGATCATTTCGCATTATACGCGCTAAATTAATAATCAGTATGGTTTCCTCTGTGTAAACACGACAATTATTATTCGCGGAGTCGTCATTAGAGAGTGAAGGGAGGGGGGAATGCTCGCGCTTTTTACTTAGATTTGGGGCCTAGCGTTCAAAAGGAAATACGAATTAAAACAAAATAAAATATGGAAATATTTAAAAATTTCGACCTGGGCCTTTCAAATCCTAAGGATGGCCTGATTATTCGGATGTAATTGTGTAACGTTTTTAAAAATATGTCGACACGACAATAAACAGACAAAATTGCTTTTCATTCAATGGAACAAGTTAGATAATAAAAAATTACCCAATACAAAATTATTCCACGTTATCTGTACTACTATCAAAAATATTATACAGATCGTCGTAAATACAACGAATATAAACCAATTCTATTTTTAAATAGGTAACACTTCCCCTCGCTCAACCCGTCTAAATTTTCAATAACAATAAATTAATAAACCAGCACTACAATCAAAATGTTCATAGAAAATTATCTCTAATATATAATTTGTTTTTTTTTTTTTTTTTTATTCGGGTTCCAAACAATGCTCCTACTCCTGGAAAACTGATACAAATTATTTTCTTATTATAAACGATATGAAAGAAGTGCAAAACAACAATATTTATTCCATGACTGGGAGGCAGTACCGACATCGTCACCCCACAACACAATATTTACAGCATCATAATTTAAAAAATACGAAATAACCGGATACTAGAATGGTTTATACGACAAATTTTGAAAAAAAAAAAAATAAAATAAAAATCTAGCCGATTGTGCGCAACAAAAATCGTGTTTAGGGTAGGTATATATGACAAGTACTGACCCTTATCACTATCGTCGAACTCTTCGTCAAAATTGCATTGGATATTTTTGTCGGATACCTCGGATTTACAATCGTTTTTTTTACCACACTCGCATCTGTTATCGTTGTCACATCGAAAACACGATAGGCTCTTCTTGATCCACGACATGATTTCACGCGAAAACAAAACTCGGGTACCCGACCGCCCAACACAACGCCAGAGAGGTGCGCAAAAACAATACGGTTTTAATGTAGAATAGGTACTATAATAATATTATATAGGTACTATGCGGTTAACTCTTTTCGCGATCGGTTCACAAGTACAACTGACTGACGGATAGGACGGATTTATTAAATACAAACTGTCACCGTTTTTTTTTTTTTTTTTTTTTATTAATCATACACGACAAATTTATTTTTTAATGAACGTGCGAAACTTTCAATTGACCGATTCGCCCAATGATTCCATTGGGTACGTACAATACTGGCGGAGTTGTCCGTAAAGTACGATTCGCGAATCGTACCAGGCACAAAGCAGCCCCCACCCCGTAGTAATAGCGCACAATATTAGGATGAATAACGTCTGGAGGCCATGCTAACACACGTTAAAAATAAACTCCAAATCGATCAGCATTGGCACTATTTTTTTTTTCCATCCAAGCCGTACACTATATGTATACAGAATATACATAAAATTAATTAACAAGTTGCAACAGCTGCTGCGTTTTTACGTTCGTCAAACCCAATGGTAACCAATATCCCATGTATATTATATAGGCGTTTGTGAAATAATTTGTTTACCAACCTATTAATGACCATTTTTTCGAAAATTATAATTAATTCATCGCGTTTATGGTTTAGTGATAACTAGGGCTCGGTACTTTATGCACTTGAAATCCACAGAAAACAGTTTCAAAACGTCAAAAGGGCTCTGAAAATTATATTCTATAAAGCAAAAAATAACAGAGCCCAGAGGAGTTTAAAATGTTCACCCCCCGACCATTAATTGCATTTATCTAACAAGTGTAATTTTCATTATTTTATAATACTTACAATTTTATTTAAAAACTTGTGTTAATAATTAGTGTAGTGTTCGAAAATTGTATTGCACAAGTTAGTGCCATTAGAGGGAGGGGGCTTTTAAAAACATACTACCACTTTTGTTTCAAGTGCATTTTCAACCTTTTTTCATGGATTTTAACGGTATAAAGTCCCGAGCCCTGGTGATAACCGATAAACGTGTAATATATTCGTATACCGAAGTTATTGGATTTAGATACCTCTACGAGTATAATATTAGGATTATTTTAAGCGAACGAAAAAAATATTATACATAGATATATATATATTATTTTTAAAATCATAGGATACTTCTCAAGTGTAATACGCTACTGCAGTTTGCAAAGATGATGTTAATACAATACTACCATGACCTACAACCTTATTTGGAAAGAATTCAGAACCCTTCAAGGATTTCTTGATTTGTTCAATGTTGGTTGTGCATGTTCTTTTATAGAGATCTAAATGCACCTGTGACAACACGCACGTGGATTACAATCATACCTACCGGTATACGGATCCGAATTAAACATCGTGTATAAAGAAGAAAGCCCGCATGTATGCAATTATTACACAATATAATATGAGAGTATTATTTGCGGACGATAAGAGTTTAAAAAAAATTAACAGGCTGGTTCGTTATTTCAAACGAAGCAGATCCGGATTTTTAAAAACTTTCATTTCACGCCTTTTTAACAACAATCGTATTTGATATAAACCTACAATTTTAATTTACGCAAAACGATATAATACCGTAATAATTGTGATAATGTTTTTTCAACGATATAATAAATGTTTATCATACAAAAATATAATAATACTATTGAACTCGTGTACCCTTGAACTTGTCACGGCGTAATAAAAAATTAATTTCCATTGAACCGAAGTTTAAAAAACGAAAAGTTCAATAATTTCACTTTTGTATACCGCACGTGTGTTATTTATCCGTATCTATATGGTGATAAACGAAATTACGGTCAGATATAAATAATAATGCCCGTGTATACGTGAAAAAAAAGTTAAAGGTTAGATTAAAAAAAATAATCCTTTATTTTGTTTAAAATGTTAAATTTCTCTCTGTAGACAGTAATAATAATAAAACTATCGGTTACCTTTTATTTTTCGTCAGTTTTCTCCGAGCATATTTCTCCTAGGAGTTCTTGACCTTACATCACTTTTACATAGTAAAATTATGTTGAACTGTGATAAACATGAATAACGGTTTACTAATAGTAGTGGTTTCAATAAGTGTATGATTATACTGAAATGAATACAGTTTGGACACAAATCATTTTAACAAAAAACGTTAATGTTTACAAAGTCTACAACCACAGACATGCTTTATTATGCACTATCATTTCGTTGATAGTAACTAAACTGAATATAAATAATAGCTGAGCGATTGGAACAGTGCTGCGTTACTCGTTTAGACTCTATACTGTTCCACACTACTAAACAACGTAAAATAACGAGGGAAAACACAACTAATAATAGAATTTCTGATAATATTTTATAAGTTCAATGATAACAACTGCGTTAATAATAACAGAATATGGATTTTAAATATAAAATTGTCACGACGAAAAAAAAAAACTCTGGGAATAACCCTATTTAAGAAAATATTAGAATACGAAATCTTTAATCAGAAGTTGTTACACATAAGGGCACTTATTTAATCTCTTTGTTACATACTAACAAGTGAAGTCAGTGAACACTGGCACAACTAACTCATTCAACAAAAACCGATCAGTAAAAATACATACATATTTTAATGAATAGAATGAAAAAAAAAACACTAGCTATACAGAGTGATCCTGAACCATAGATTCAATCGGAGAATTGAATACAATTTTAAATTGTTTACTCTAACTCTTTATATCTACCTGAAATGAGTATACAAATTTAAAATAAGATCCCACATAATTTTTTTTTCTAAAAATATCGATAATATGTACAAACAAACTTTTAGAAAAATATTTTCTATACAAAACACTGCGTTTAATTATGGGGTTGTCCCTATTTTAAAATTATACGTATTATGAAAACTCATTCAAGGTATGAGTGATAAATTTAAAAAACTAAAATAGTGTTCTCTATACCATTCCATGATTGCAAAAAAAAAAAAAATCAGAAATCAAATTCACTTTAAACCTTCCCAGAAAATTGATGTTCGTGATAAATTGATCACCCTGTATTAAAATAAAATAATGTACCTACCTAATAAACACATAATCTTGTACAATTACTATAGTAAATCTTCATTAGGAAAATAACTAAAACTAAGTATCCATATGTATAACTAGAATAATGGTACCTATATATTACATTATAATAAGTCTATACAAAATGTATAAGAACGTATATTGATTGATGAAACCTTAAAATACAAGTATTTTTTTTTGAAATGAATTATTTATGTTCTCAAAGATGCCCATATTATGATTAATTACTTTTTAATATTCTTCTAAAACGAACTAATACTTAATACTTTACTTATATATTTTATAGTATATGTACATGTTAAAATTGATGAACTCTGTTGTATCATATTCATATTAATTGTAAATTATTTGCAATAAAAATGTATTTCTTAAATACACTCACACACATCAACTTATTTGAACATACTATGACATGACAGTTAAGTTATAATTCCATTGTTGTTTAAAAGGAAATTTAACTACCTACTATTAGTATTATATTAAACAAATAAAATAATGTTTAACAAATAATTTTTTAAATAATTATAAACTGTCAATCATAATAAACCTAATGATTATTTTTATATTTTTTAACTGAATATTCTCTTGTATCTTCTTCTACATACTACATCAACTCTATTTAAGATAATATAAATACCTACTAATGAACCATTGTGTCTACTATAATTCCAATTATAATAATAAATTAATACTTTTGCATGTTGTGTTTTTTTTTCTTCTAATATTTACAAAGTTTTTTGCTCCTTTTTAAATAATTTTAACATATTCATTGAAAATAATTATACAAGTAGACATGCAGAAAAGTATGTTTTATCCAATTAAATAATTTTGAGAAATTAGATAACATGAAAAACCATATACATTTTTTACCAATAATATATGTTTATACTTATACAATATAAAAAATTTAAGTAAAATACTAGTTATAATATGTTAAAATATTTAGTTATGTTTTTAGGTAGGTATAGAAATGGTTCTTTGATTCCATTGAATTTTAATTATAATACCTGGTATAATATTCAAAAGAATTACATAAATTTAAAAATGTATTAAGTATCTATTTTATTTTAATTGTATAAATATGGTCAAACCAAAAAGTTATTAATTGCTTTCAACGGTTATCAATTGAAATTATTCATTTTCATTCATAATGTGTAGGAAGTTTCATGTTTTTACACGATTAGGTAGGTAGTAGTTTTAAATTTTAATAAATATCTAACATGTATTTTAGTATATTTAAAAAATAACCAATTTTAAAAGATAAAAAACAAATTTATAAAAACTAATTATGTTTGGCTAACATTTTTTTGGACCTATATACATATGAGGTAATTTTAAGTATAATAGGTATTACTCTGTATTAATCAATAAACTTTTTTGTATTTGTATAAACAATAGATAACTACAAAATCGCATACCTACAAAACAATATTGTTTCTGAATAGTTCATAACCATAATATTACCAAGTTATAATTAAAATATATATTTATATAAACAAAATATTATTATTAGTACACAGAAATAAACAATTGCATAATATTTGTTTTGCATATCTTTCAACTTAAATAATTACAAATTATATATAATCTAGGTAGTTTAAAAAAAAAAACTTTCAGAATAATTTTATTAATCTTATACTGGACAAGTGAGTACTACCTGTAGCATTTTAACAATATTAATTTTTTTTAAACATTGATATTATTGAAACAAAAGAGTCGAGACCTACTACAGTACACAGTGGCCCTTACGTTAGAGTCTGCATTTTCTGGACCTCCTTATATGGTCTTGTGACTGCCAGGCCGCCTACAGAAGATATTACTGAAGGTCAAACAACTGTTGTCTTGTCACCCACCCAAAACACAAAATACATACATTTACCTACCCATTATTTCAGAAAATATTTCCGTAACAATACATACCTACCTAGAAGGGTAGGTAGTAAAAATTATCATGAATATAAAAAACAAAAAAAATGTATAAATAACCAACTTACACAAATTAAATATAGGTAGTAATCAATAAAACAAATTTTAAAATTATTAAATTAATACTTTTTAAAATTATTGGTATAAGCATAAAAAAAAAAAGTGAAGGAAAATGCAATATATTTATTCACAATATTGAACATAATATACCTATATCAATTGTTTTTACTAACTTAGGTACCAAATAATTAAAAAAAAAAAATACTCCACAGAATCATTTTTTTCTCTAATTATTATTATTATATATATACATAGAAAAAACCTACTAGCACAAAACAATTTTAAAATACTTTATGTTTTTTAATCCAATTATTTAAGGATAAAAAGTATTATCCTCCTAAATTATACGAGGAAAAGTAAATATATAATACAATTAAAATTGTACATAAATTTAATTAAAGTTTAATATCTAACAATATAAAGAAAATATATACATATTTTAAATTACAAAAAAAAAATGACTTTATTTTTAACACAGTTTATATAACAAAAAATATAATTTATTAGTAAATAATTTTATTTTTAAATTGTATTAAGCACTTAACCATAAAAATAAATAATTAACGTTTAGTAACATACTAGGTGTACTATCATTTTAATCAATAGTAATTTAAGTTATAATTAATATTTAATAATTGAATTAGATGGCAATTATAACCAATAGCTTACAAACAAATATTGTGGTTTACCTAGTTGTTCTGTATTAATTTTGATATTTTTAAAAATATACTCATATTCTTACTGAGAGTAGCTTTGTGAGTAGTTGTATATACTTGAGTGAGGTGAAGACAAAGAGGAAGAAAACTGTTTTTAGTTCTTTGTTAAATAAGTACAATTATCACACAAGTTCAATACTTACTCGAATATTTATTAAGGTTGGGAATTTCCTACTAAAGACGAATCATTTGGTAATTGTTCTTAAAACTAGTATTCCTGACTTCATAAATTAAAAATGTAGCTATCTTAGGTAGATAAATGCATAATTGTACCTACATGTACAGGTTTTGATTATTTTGTAAAAAAAAAAAGTGGAAACTATGTGATAAGAAATTTACATTTGGTTGACTGGTGTCAAAACCGATTTACTATAATTTTCGTAATTCGTTAAATTTTTTGTATCAACTGCCAACAATAATGTATATGAGAATTACGTGATTTCCGTAAAATTATTGTTTTATTTTACTCTCTCAGATGATTCTGTTTATTGTTCAAAAAGAAATGTGAAAACATTTTATCCATAATGCAATTATGAATGGAAAACTTATATCAAATTTGAATTAACTTAAATTTTTCCATACAACTGCTAAACACAGTGAAAACTGTATAAACTAACAAATTGGGGCGATTCCCAGCACATTAGGTAAATATATGTTTATGGGGTACTTCAAAACAAAAATGAGCTTCCACTTAGCTTGAAAGGATATTGCAAAAATAATGATGAATCTATTCATCTATCAAAAGGTTTTATTTTCTAAATGACATGAAAGTAACCATTTATCATAATGTATGTATAGTAAAGTTATTATCAACTATTTGTATGTATTTTTGTTTATTAATTACTTACGATACTTTTGGAATTGTTACCAAGTGGAATTATTTTATTAAACATACAGGACAAGTCGAAAAATTATAAGAGTATATAAAAATAAAATAAATATGCACACAATTAGTGTTATAGAATGAATTGCAGGAAAAAAATTTAACTACCATTATAAAAAACAGCAAAAATAACGTATTTAGATTAAGTAGGTACTAAATACTGGATAAATAGTGAATAATTCAAATTTTCAGAATTAAAGAAATTAAAAAATTAAAAATACTGTCTCATACATAGATATTAGATAATATGATAACTGTTAAGAACATATGTATACATATACTCTAAATACCCCCACTTATGGTAGTTGACTTTAAATGGTTACATCCACTGACTCTATAAAATGTTTTAATTTATATATCCACACTACACAGTTATACTATATTGGTATTATCCTCAATTACAAAAAAAAAACTAACTCCTAGTTGGCATTTTAAAAAAACATTATGAGGACATCTTAGAATTGGATTTTTGTAAATATATACTGGCAATATAATTAAAAATATAAAGGTGCAATAAAGTAAGACAATGTGAAGATACATAATTAGTTTTCTTTAGAGCGGAACACCTGTATATTTCAATAAGAAAAGCACAGCAATTTGTATAATTTTTCACATAAACCAGTAAAAAATATTATAAAATACAGTAGAACGAAATAAAACAAATTATTCAAAAAGAATATGAAATAATGGTTTTAATACATATCTAATAAACATAATACATTATATCATTATGGTTATTCATTCAAAATTAGAAAATAGAGCTAATTGCTTGTGCAGTTTAGTTGGTGGGCAGCTGGTTTTCTATATTTTTTGGATGAACAGGCATCCGGCGAGTAGGTATTGTATTCAACAATAAAATCATAATACATAGTTACCAACCAACATTTTTATAATTTTTCATGTATTAATATTAATTTTTATTAGAATTAAATTGAACAAATTTTATGATATTACACACTTTTGGTCAAAATATTTGTATTACCTTTGGAATTAATCATAGAAATTGCAATAACCCCTAACCTGTGTTGGACAAATTACTAAAATGGCTCTACTGTACAATTTGTAAAATATTAGTTACTGTGTTTTATGTTTCGACAGTCAAATTTTTATAAACAATTTTAATGTCATTGTCATTAGCTTAAATACCTACAGTGCATGTAACATACTTAGTCATTTAGGTGTTTTACTTCTAAAATCACATTCAAATTCTGTTATGTAAATTTATAAAGTTTAAAAATAACATTTCATAATACTTATATTAATGTACCACAAAATTTAAAAAAATTATGCCTTTATGAGGGTAGAGGTGCAAGATACAATGTGGTAGGTATATTTTTTTTTTTAAGAATAATAAAGTACCTGTATCATGACAATGGCAAAAATAGCCCCATTGTAAATTAATACATAGGTAAATAGTTTAAAAAATAATAATGCAAAGTAGGTATAAGACAAAAACATAAATAAATTTTTTTATTTATTACATACATTATTGTAGATAAATTATTCAATCACAAACTAAATATCTCCTGTATATCTAACAGTAAGTGAATTTTTCAAAAATGTAATTTTAAAATTGTACAATATTATTATGAACATTAGAAATCTAAAATAATAAATTAGAAAAATATGATGAATCCAAAGGAAATTCCTCTGATCAATCAAGCACAAATGGCATCCAATATGTTCTGTATAGCTACACTCCTGTACGCTCTTGTTTTTTATAATTTTGCCAACCACAGGTTTAAGTCCAATACAATCGAACACAACATACTCACACACCCCCTCAATTCACATCAATAGTGATTTCCTACAATCATTAATCAATTTTTGTATTTTTTTTTTTCTTCAATACTCGCCTCTAATGCTCTTTTCCTTATTCCCTATATATAGATGTATATCTAATAATTTTGTTATTATTAATATTTTATTCGCTAATCATTAGTATTTTAAAATTATTTAGGTAGGTATTTAACCTTTTGTATTAATTTGCAATAATCATCTTTTTCCCCTAAATTTGAATTATATAAGTAATAATAAAAATATGATTTATTGTTTATTTATTTCCTTTTGTAAGAACTTAATTTTGTTTTATCTCGGTTTTTATTATATATATATACATAATACACTACATTGGTATTAGTTTTGTTGTTGATGAAAAGTACTTCTTTGTTATTTTGTTGATAGTTATAATTAGTACCTATATTGTTTTCCTCTATTGGTTTATTCTAATTTTGTTTCTAATACTGTTTGATATTTTATTTGTATAAGAGATGATCCCCCAGCACAAGCTTTGCTTTTTAGAATTACTGCAATATTATTAACTAATATCTTAAAATAGTATGTATGATTATTATCATTGCAATACATTTATATTATTACATAAATATATTAAATATTCTGTTGAATACCACTACATTAAGGTCCAATAACATAATAGTTACTATGTACATATAGTACATTGTTTAATTTATACAGATTTAATTTGGTTAGAAACACTAATCACAAATACCTACAATAAATTAAGACCAACATAATACAAATTAAACGTATAAAGTACCTAGATACCTATCTATTTTTTCAGTATTTTTGTCAAGTTAAAAATCAAATATACTCTCAACAAATTTCACAAATCTAATCTAAATTTGTTTCAATAATAAAATTCCTGGTAAAATTCCGAGGTAGAGTTCTACATATTGATTTTTAGTTTAACATTATCCATCTACAAGAATACATTAGAATTTTTAGCAAACATTTAAATTGGCTAAACGCCACTACAAAATGTCATCCTCCAAATAACATGGGTAGGTACATTTCAATTATGTCAAGTTAAACAATGTTTATCAATAAGCCTAACGAATGAGTAGATATAGTAGATATATACAGTATATATACCTACTTATAAAATTAGATACTTTATCAATAGTCAACATAAATGAGTAAATTCTTATAACTAGTAAAAGATTAAGCAAGATTTGCCAAATTATGATTATTAATTTTACCTAGTTCTGATTATAGTCTCATAAAATTAGGGCAGGTAAATCACTGATAAATATCGTATATACCAGATTCCAGAATATCATAATTTTCTCAATGATTACCAAAGATTTTCCCGGTTACCAAATATTGGTTCATTTGTTCTATTTACATAGTGATTTATCTTCTGGTATAAATTGGTACTGTCTGTGCTTAACAATTTGATTTTAGGATAAATTTGAAATTAAGCAAATAATTTCAACAAAAATATCAAAGTGGACAATTTTTTTTAGATAAAACAATTTTTAATGTATGAAGGTACCTAGGTATCAACTAGAGTATCAATACACCTAATCAACAACAAAATTTCACAAATTGGTTCCTTCTATGAATATTTCAATGCTCCAAAGTAATACTGTAATACAACTATTAAAGGGATGAAAAAATTATCAATGAATTGCAATTGTACACATTCATAATCAGTGGAGTTTTGGCCGAACACACATTTAACAGTCCAAAACATACCCGTACATGGCCAGCATATGGGACATACAACAGCCTAGAATGACGAAATAACCATAACTTTTAACGACAATGGTGCACAGTGGATACCGATACAGTTCTCGAATTATCAAAACCAACCAATAACTAGCATGTTTTTTTTTTTAATTTTAATACCTATGCGTCCACGTCCGCGGGTACATTACATACTAAACACGAGTACGATTATTTCTACTTAAGTGCGAAGACGTGTAGTAGTAAGTAGGTATATCCACTCACCGTCGGTACGTTTGATTTTGATGTCCATGGCCAGTTTTAAGTTGATGCCCTCGAAATACGCGTCCTCCACTTGCATGTTGGCGACGCGGTCCGTTAGCTTTTCCGGACGGTACGGGCTGATCGGCATACAGGAAAATAGGTATACCGTCGAAACGACGTCGTCGCGGTAAAAACGACGGCGCCAGTGGTGAACAACGAACAGGGCAAAACAAAATCACTACCTAACCGAAACGCAAATTGTATGTACCTAGGTATTTGCAAGTAAACTCGACAGGTATATTATTGTGTGCGGTGCGATCCCTGAACGGTATTTGCAATAATTATTAACACGGTTCGGGAAAAAGAGCCGATTGAATTGCGTTTAGGTTTTGAAAACCGGTATTATAATATTGTACAGTTACACGTACAGTGTTGAGAATCGTAACCGTGTATTATTATTATAATAATAACTAATAATGAAATACGGACGGTGTACGAAAATAACAAAAATCGGTGGCCGAGCGCGGAGACGTCACGCGAGCGGTACCTCCGTGCATCCGTATCTGTGTGTACGCAAAACCGTTACTACAACACAGCGGCAGCTGATAAGCAGCAGCAGAAGCGGTGGCGTCGGCGACCGCCGACATACGCGATCGACGGCGGCGGCGGCGGCGGCGGCGGCAGCGTCAACGACAACGGTTCGACAAAGGCCGGCCGATGATCCATACCACGTTGTCTGAGCCGGTGCCTACCAGCCCCTGGGTCGCGAACGTAGCCCGATTACGACGCAAACGTCGAAGAATCCAGAGGCGAATACAGAAGGTAAAAAAATGAGGAAAATTAACCGACTTCTTTTTTTTTATGAATTTTTTTCTATTTAATACGCGCACGGAAATTAATACGACTGTACACGGTGTCTGCGCGACGAGGTGCGTATGCACCGGACGGCGATAAGTTTTTGAACGGTTATTTTATTTTTTTTTTCGCTACGCTCTCCGTCGGTCCGTCACCTCTTTCGCGTCGCGCCCCACCAACGAGTAACGACGGGGGGGACGGCGCGCGGCGGTGAGGAGAAAATAACGATCACACACCGGTCGGCACACCGCACCAATGTCGCACAGTCAAGACGAAATTTAAAAAGGACCGTGCGCGGCACAAGGTCGGTCCCGACTACCGCAATGATGCCAACCATGCGGTAAGACGTACCGTGTTTCCCGCCGCCGTTCGCAAACTATAATACGCCAATTTTTCAAAAACTCCCCGCCCGCCCGTTTGAAACACCCGTAACGGACTTTTTTTCAAACGGCCCACCTTGTTCCTCACGCGTCGGCCGATAACGGACCACGGTAACACTGTAAAGCGAATTAACACCGCCACAAAGCGTACGCCGTACGATTTACGTGAACGCGATGATCGAATTTACGGAAATCGATTTCATTTTCATAATAATACACCAATATTTCTGGTTGGACTTCATCAACTGCATAGGACTGATTAGGAGAAAGTCGGTTAAATTTTCTTCGAACAGACGACTTAAATTTCCTGTTACAACATAGTTAATACTTTTGTAGGCACTTACCTACATAATATAACCCATGTAGGTACTATTTTTTCAGTATTTTTATAGTATTATACTAAACAAATATGCCTACAGACCTAAGTATAAAAAAATGTATTAATTTCAACCAGATAGATAATTGTTATAGATAGATACTTCCTCTAAATCATGTTTAAACTAAATATATTGATTGGGTACTCAAATTTGTTTACATATTACCATGGGTATTTTGTATTTTTATTATTTTTTTTTTTTAATGTTTCCGTGCTTCACAAAGTGCCTTTTTTAAAAAAAACAATATTTCCAACTAAAATGTATTGAAGTCGATTGTAAAAATATGCCTAATAACGGTAATTATGGAAAATAATAGTAGTATTTCGATTGCGAAATACAAACGATTTTATTAAGATTTTCTACGGACGTCGGAAAAAACCTCTCTCGTATAAAATATAAAATTTAAAGGATATAGGACGGATGGTAAACGCCAAAAGTTAACTATATTATTTTTGTATACTGGGTAGATAAATGTTTTTAATCAATTTACGAAACCTGCAATGGGACGCGGAACCACTTGTTTTTCAAAATCTAGTTATTAGTAATAAACAGAGGCGTCAATGTCATTATTTACATACCTACGATAGATATCAGGTATATATATATATATGTATACACTGCAATAATTACTTAGTTCATTCTTACAAGTAGTTCATAAATGCAAATGACACTTTGGTTGTCTGAAAAAAACTCACTTATAAACTATACATACAGAAATAGACATAATATATTAGGCATAAAGTAAATAAATAGGTAATCAAAAAATGAAAAAAAAATACTTTTAAATGCGTTAGTACTTGAAACTTGTTTATATTATTGGCGTTACAGAATATTTTAAAAGCTTTTCCATACATTTTTTGATGAAGTTAAAAAATTATACTCGGGACACACCCACGCGTGCCAACCACTGCCCACCAATTCTTCAAATTAAATAATAACATTAACATTTACTGCAGTTTTTATATTATGTATTCGTATATAAATACACGTACTACTCTGCCCACGGCCCACCCATTCACATATTTACATTACACATAATAATATAATAGTATATTTTATGAAAAGATAACGTTTAACATTAATTCGTATAACATTGCAGATATTTCATGTATTTAGTTAAAATCGAATTATTTAACTATTATAAACTAATAAATAATTATTGAGATAGCTATACAAATATATACAATACACATATTTGTATTTGGTATCTATATAATTTATATCAGTGATTGTGTATGCATTTATAGTTAATTTAATTTCTACAATAAATTAGAATATTGTAGGATCCCAATTTGAGACTAGGTATTCGCGTGGGGAATCAAATTTATTGGTTTAAACATTTGTTATAATATTATTTATTTCGCATTATTTTTCCTAGACCTATGATTACGAGTACATATAGTAAAAAACTGAGACTTTCTTCAAAAGCGTGTATACAGGAGCGTATATAGACATTAGTCATATTTAGTATTCACATACACACACCCATGGTTTTACTCATTTAAAAAGTGTAGGTAGGTACCTACTCAAAATCTTTTTCGAATACAAAATTCTTTAACTGACTCTTAATTTGTGGGTTCCAAAAAAAAAGATAATAATCTAACAACAAATAATTAATTTATATTTAACTGGCTAGTCTTATGTCTAGTTGTTCTACGATGTATACATTTCTTTGAAATCGGATTTTGTATAGGTACTAACATAATATAATTTATAACATTAGTTTAACTTCAAAATTTGAGCCCGGGAGTGAATTTTTCAACGGATCCGCTCCCTCATCCAGGAATACATAGGGAGGTCTGAAGAGGGTGCGTACCCCTTACCAAAATTATTTAAAAATATATTAAAATATTATTGTTAGAAATAAAACATGACTTTTAACAATTAACAATAGTGATAAAAGTCGTATTTTTTTTCACTGTGATGCGTACCAAACTCGTGACACATGAGTTGATAACAGGCTGGTATTTTTACCGCCCCCCCCCCCTGTCATTGCTTTATTTTTTAGCTTTAGATAAGGTTAAGAAAGTTATAGACCCCTAAACCTCCCTAGAACCCTTAACCCCTCGTCGATAAATCCTGACTTACGCTATTGTTTGATAACATAATTTTATATAAAAATATTTTTAAAAAAAATTGTAGATTCGAACAGTGAAACTATTTCGAATACAGAAAATTCTTCTTCTGATGAAGACGACCGCAATAATTTATGGTCATTTCATGAACAGCTAGTTTCTAAAAACGCCACTACTGAATCAAGTGTCAATGAAATGCCTTCAGATTTGAAACATTATTTAAATCAATCCACTCTGTCGTTAGGTGATAGTGTATCATAGTTTTGGAATACTCATGGACCCATATATCCATGTCTAAAAAAAAGGTGTCGATCCATACTTAACAACGGTAGCTACATCGGTACCATCCGAACGTCTTTTTTCAAAAGCCGGACGGATAATGACTGATGACAATTTAAATAAACTTTTATTTCTTGCGTCTCAATCAAATTATTATTATCTGTTTTTAAATGTAATACAAATTTAGTAGAAGCACCTTTTTGGGGACACGGATAATTGATACAATCGTGTTATTGAAATGTATAGGGACGGACTAGTCGTATATGAAATCAATAGTATATTAAAACCAATCGTTTATTAAAAACAATCGGTTAATTGACACGTTCCACTTCGGTCGCAAAGAGTTTCTAATAAACTCCTTCTACTGTAATCAGCAACGTAGTCAAAATATAAAAATTTTGGGTTAGTAATTTCTTATTCTCAATCTCATTATTTTTGTATTACATTTAAAACATTATAAAAATTGTACATTCAAAATTCCAAATTAATATTATTTATTAATAATATTAATATAATTAAAATTATGTATTATTGATAAATGCATGTACTTCAAAAAATATCATAATGTTTTATTTTTATTTTTACCCTTACATTAAAGGCTATTTAGTAACAAATCATCACTACTTCGTTACTCGTTAGCGTCGGTTTTCAAGAATTTAAACCGGCAGTTACTTAGAAACTATTACCATTCGCATATGAATTTTTAAAATTATATAAAGTGATTAAATAGTTTTTTTTTTTTTTTGTCCTTACAGGATGAAAATAAAAATTAAATTTTTCTCCAAATCGATGTGCTCTTCAAAGACAAACCGATTGATAAAAAAAAAAAAAATCGAAATATAATGTAAAAATTAATATTAGAAAAATCCGTTGAACAAGTTGAGACAATAGCTGTATGAATAGATCTATTATACAAATTAGTGATAAAAATCGATCTATTCCAGTCGTAATGATATCGACTCAGTTTTAAGAGAATCGCCCATCCGTAGACAAACCATCTGGTACTGTATAAAGAGTACAACTGTTTGAGAACTCAATACACCGTCTAGAGTGTTTGAAAATTATTGGACGCAATTATGTGATTTGAGCCCGACCAAGATCAGGCAATTCAAAAATTATATTACACACTCCTTTGAATGCTCCCCTCCACGGAAATCTTTAGTAAAAGGCGAAAGATTTATTCGTATTGAAAGAGAGCCGAAGATGTTATACTCATGGTTTTCGGGTGACTATGTAAGCGGTACGACCATATTGACCTTATGAGAGGATTTCAAAAACCGTATTAAAATATCGCACCTTAGGATCAGCCAAACTTATGGAAATTGAAACAAGAAAGCTGTTGGCAGGGCGGTCTTTTTACGGGTGAATTAATCGTAAATTGTTATGAATAATATCGGTTATTTAATAGTGGAATCGTTCAAAAATGAGGGTCGCAAAAATCTTCACAAACAATAAAAGGCCGCCGCGTCATCTACCGGACAAAAATGGAGACTTAAACTCCCATTAACTCCGTCATGTCATTGTCGCCTGTCTAGATCATAACGATCGTTTTGCCTTTTCAACGAGATCGCACATTCTCTCGAAAATATTATACAAATTATATTATATTACTAGTCTTAAAAGTTAAATATACAAAACAAAATTACAAATGTGGATGTGGAATAAGCGGCTACTGTTGGATAATCGAAAATTAAATGTTTGGACATTAGTCATTCGATTAGATAATGGTTAAAAATACATTATGTATCAAAAATAATAGCAGTCAAATAGATTTTTCTGATCGAATATTAATTATCGATCAAAAATAATAATTAATATTTTCTATTAATTGATTCCCCCCCTGGGAAGAGTCTAAAAAAATACATACAATTATGATACAATCGTAATCGACTATATTATATTATTGTAATGTCTTACACTTACATCATATATAGTAAGTTTTCCCAGTCCATTTTTTCTATGGTCCGATGGTCGTATCGAGTGGGGAAGGCTTCTTGTGTGATACAAACAACTTGTATGATTTCACGTATTATTTTATACGAATAAAACATTTTCTGTAGGCTGCAAATAACAAATAGGATTCATATTATTATGTTCTTAATGTTCCAGTGAAATAGAACCCGAAAAAATGATATTATAATAATAGTATTTGTAGTAGGCAATTTTCATTGGCTTATCGCAGGTGTTTCACGCAGGTACGGCTCCAGACACTTGGTTGGGGGGGTCAAGTCATATTTTTCAGAAAATTGTATTGAAAACATATTTTATACGTTTATTTATACTTCGTAGCATATAGATTGCACATAGATTAACCAAACCTTACCTAATATCTATAATATATTATTCAACGATCCCGGCGCCTCAAATCTAATCAAAGTGCGCCTGCAATTTGCCACTTAAGCGGTAATAGAAAACAAAATATAATAATATAATAATGTATACCTATAAAAAAAAAAAAAACCTATTGAAAAACGTGTGAAAAACTCGTCGCCGCGTTGATTATATTCCCTGCGCGCTCTAGTAATTATCTATTTATAAAAAAAAAAAAAAAGGAGAAAAAAAAAAACACCAAAAGCGTCGGAGTGTGTATAGCGTGTCCGCCGATATTCGGTTTTCGCGTTACACCGCTTTCTCGATTCGCGTGTTGTGTGAAACCCCCGGTCGCGAGTCAGTGACGGTTTCACCGATTTGTGCGCCGCCGATGACGACGACGCGCCAAACCAATAAAACGCCCGCAGGGTTGCGTTACCTTATACATAAAAACAGCCGGGGAAACATTTGTTTTACCCTCGCCCAAAGACACATAACGGTCCCGTGTCAGGCTATCATTTTCTTGAGAATTCGGCCGAACGCTTTCCCTCGAAAGGGTCCTCACTGAAGGCTCATTATATGAACAACCATTGGCCTACGCCCCATTGCAGTCTCTGACACTGCTACAAAAAAAAACAGTAATGAGGAGTTTCCCCCTTGCAACCCCCCCCCCCCTCCACCAATTCAAACACCGGAGACGGCCGATTCGGGACTTGTGTTTTCGGATTATTATTTTTAAAAATGGGTCTATACTACTTTTTACCGATACCCGATATTCCGATGTGGGCTGCCGCGATATAAAACCGACACCCGTTATTTGAAATCGAAAACCATGAGTCAATGTTGAAATTAGCCGATATATTGGTTTAAAACTCGATTTATTTGTAATTTTTTTATGATCCCAACTCCAAAGACATAATGGGCATTTTTCTCTGGAAATATCGGGTCAAATATCGGTTATTAAAAAAAAAAACGCGTTTATTTTCGCGCGTTGTTTTGGCCTAGTTTAACGGCGCGCATTGTTCTGAAATTATTATACTCGTAATTCCGTGGCCTTAAAATAGAATTAAACTCGGGCATAATGTGACTCGTTTTCACAGTGAAATTTCGTGTTTTCGACGATCGCGCGAACTTTTTAGAAAACATTTTTTTCCCCTTTCTGTACGTGGAAGACGGTTTTTTGTTATTTCTCCGGTTATTCCTTTTCACATTTTGCATTTTAATTGCAATTTTTCATCGCTAGTATTTCTGACCGAATAAAATGTACATGCCTCCCTCCTTAGGACTTACACTTACACATGATTTTTCGGTTGGTTACTTTATTAGACATATGTATATACATTTTACAATTCGGAATAATAAAAAAAAATCTATAAAAAATAATTAAAATGTTTTGTTCAGTATTTATACATACGTTTGTTTTAGAAAATCGAAATTTTAATCGTTCAGGTTGACTTTATAACTGTACACCACAAAAGTGCACAGAGTGATATTTTATTTAGTAACTTAATTTTAGTAAATCACTTTGACAATAATCTATAAATCGCGACCAAAACGGGACGTAAAACTACACGCATATAATAATAACTATAATTAGGTCCGCCAAATTATGCTTTTGGAGTAGGACATGCAGTGGCGTGCACAAGAATTTTGAGTGGGAGGGATTGTAAGAAATAAGAATTGTGAATAAATCTAAAATCTTCTTCACTATACCTAACTCGAATATGGGAATTTTATTAGTAATTTAATACTGTGTGTGCAGTAGCAAATTCAGTAGTGTGTAGTTCAGTAAATTATTTTAAAATATTATATTACATAATATGATTTTTCATCAAATAATAATTTATTTTAAATTATTTTTCGAAATTTTAAATATTTTTTTCCGATTTTTCAACGTATTAGGTACATTGGAATATTACGTGAAAAAAAGGCGTACATACTTCGCATGATGAGTGGGCCACTCTTGTAGTTGAGAAGTTGGGAAGGTAGGCTATAGAGAGTAATTTATTAAACATCTTCAGTACGCAACAATTAATCTTTGCTAAAAAAAAAAAATTCTGAGCGGAGTTCAGATATACATGTTTAAAAGTTCGTAATATTTACGATTTTTGTCAAAATTTGATATTAAAATTCTTATAAGTACACAAAAAATACTACATTAAACTCAACTTTTTCTTGTTGGCTAATAAGTACAACTTATAATGAATCTCCTGTTAAATTGTCAAAAATTTATGTTTGGTCTTATGATTTTATCCACAGAATACTTATCGAATAAATATTACGTAAAAAACTCGTAAAATTAAAATGTCTATAAATAGCTTATTAATGGCTAAAATGTTTTGAAAATTATACCACGCCTATAAAAGGAAGATATAATGATTTTGTTCGAATTACAAGTCTCTACAAATATTTTTAAATTGAACATTGAATTACAACTAAAAAAAAATAAATTTGAAAATAATAAGAGCATTATTGAAAATCTAAAAATGACCTTCATAAAGTACCACCTCAGGAAAATTTCCTTTCTAAAAAGGTACTAAACTTGAAAATCAGAGCAAAATTTCCGGTAGATTTTTGTGCACAGTATAAAAAAAAAAATTAAAAATTAACGTCGTTGTAAAACTAATCGCTCAGAATCTAAAATCATTTTGGAAAGTACAAAATATTTCTGTCTAGCGGTACTTTATGAATTTTTTTTAAAAAAAACTATAAATAGTTCCCTTATTGGTCATTTATTTAGTTTTACTTACGGAAAACACTTTCGGTTATTAAAAATGGTATAGGATATTCTATATTATATATTAAAGTACAAGTTATTAATAAGTATAATATTGTTATGTAAAATGTAGTGCCTATCTAGGTAATCAAATGAATATGCAAGTATTTTTTATTTTTTATTTTTAGGGTTTGAGGAAAGAGGTATATGTGCAGTAGTAAATTGCATAGATTGTAGGCCCTGGTGTAGACAATTCGCGGCGCGTATTGTTATAATAGGTAGGTAGGAGCAATATTCGATTTATTCAGGCCAATGACACACACGTGAACAAATAGTTAGAAGCAAACGTGTATTATAATAATCGGATTCCGTCTGAATTGACGACTTTGTAATATGTATAGGTACCAGGCACGCATACTAAAAAATAAAATTGTATTACTGGAAGAATATTATAGGTATACTTACTATAATACATAGGTACACATTATAATTTGATCTGCAAAGGGTCAAAGGAGATTGATTAATATAATCGTATTATATTAAATTTGTATAGAATATAATATTATTATAGCATTACTGCAGATGGACATTAAACATATTTTAGAACGCGTGTTTAACACAGTGCCGCGATTGTATAGCCGTTTGCCAATTAAACTATCTATAATAATAGTCGATGGTCAAATGCACGGTTTATTAGTATAAGTAAATGATAAAAATCGTTTTATTTTGAAGTAGGTAATAAATATATTTTACAACTAAAATTTGGACAGATAGAACATATAGACCTATATTATGTAAGCATGTAAAGTACCTATACATCTATAGATACATACTTATATATTATAACAATGTACGTATATAATACCTTAGAGTGGGTGATTTTGAAACACGGTTGGTGGAAATGATATTAATATATATGCTACCCGCATTATTATTACATACAATTATATTATTATATTATTATATACAATTCATATGTTATAAATTTCAC
The DNA here is from genome assembly GCA_902439185.1 of Cinara cedri. Lineage (NCBI taxonomy): Eukaryota > Metazoa > Arthropoda > Insecta > Hemiptera > Aphididae > Cinara > Cinara cedri. The sequence goes on along the minus strand of CABPRJ010000970.1, from coordinate 830,861 downwards.
CTTCCAATTTCATAGAACTAGAGGTAAGTAAGTAAGTACCTATAAATAATTTATAAAAATAACGAAATTGTTCAACCAACCACCACTCATAATATGTAGAATAAATTTCCTACGTGTAAGAGGGCTTCATCACCACTGATCAATGGTAATACTCTGCAGTAGCGATTATAATTGAAGTTCAAAGGAGAATTGGTCGAAATTAGTAAAAATTTTATAATTTCCCACGCTCAAACATAAACTTAAACAAACGTTAAAAAATCCTGGACAAATTTAAAAAACTATTATTAAGATTTTAAGAACAGTGCGTATTTCTTTTACTATAATGTGTTTTTTTCAAGTAAATATTATATTATTATAATTTGTGTTTTCTTATTTAGTATTTGAAATTTGAATATTTAACTAAACAAATTTAAAATTGATAACAGAAAAATAGTATTATTTTTACAGTATAACCACCTTTTAAATATTAATTTTGGTTAAGCTTCAGAATTCTGTTTATCAATTTATACTCAGTTGACTAGTTAAACAATCATGCAATCAAAAATGATAAAGATAAACAGTATTATAGTATTTATTTTTTTTATCTTGAACTTTAATTTAAATATTAAATATTGATAATAGAATATAAAATCCTATCTCGATAGGTACAGTTGCGTTTTGAATTTTCAACAAAGTAATAATATTTTGTGTAGTTGTAAACTGAAATAATTTAATTTATTGTATGAGCAACCAAGTTGTAACTCAAAACTAGCCTAAGAAATTTAAGATAACGTTAATCATAATTTATAATAAAAATTTTCAAACTATCATAAATATTATTATATATAATATATAATAAGTAAATCATATTTTTATGAATTTGAAAAAGTGAATTATTTAAAATTATAAACATTGTAACAAATAAAATGGAAAGCTTAATACCAGATATTTTATTTACTCTACTTGGTCATAAATCAGAAGTGTTGAAATGTATTGTAGAAAATGACAGTATGTTTTCTGATGATGAATCTATAATTGTTAATTCTGGAGACAGGCAATTATTGACATTTTTTCTAAATTTGGCTGAAGAATATCAGAAACTGAACACTATACTTGTATCCTATAATCGATTGGAGAGCATTTACAAAGAATCAAATGTTAGTAAACGAGGTATGTACTTTGAAGCTTTTGTTGATGGTACAATTATTGCCTTGCAATCTTACCGTAAATGTGTAACCGATATTGAAAAAGATTTATTAAATAACAAAGACAATAAATGTCTGTTGACTGAAATATTAAGGAAAGTTGAGCAACATAAACCATTAATTGTTTCTATAAACAATATTTTGGAACAAATTGAACTTTCTCAATTGCATGGCGGCCAAATATTAAACCTGATATATGAAGTTGTCACTATGACATTTATGGATGACAAAGTTCAACTATCTCTTATATTCAAACAATGTTTACAGGTAAATTTAAAGTAAAATATATATCAAAGTACAATATCATTATAAAAAGTGATGACTATTGTAATTTAATTTTCCTTAGTTTAGTTTAAATCCTAATAATGTTATTATTATTATAGGTGTTGATATCACAGTTGAACACTTTTTTTGCACGTGGAGTGATTTTTGATCCTCATAAAGAATTATTTATAGAGCCAGAATATTCAAGAAATACCAAAGAATTTAAACAGTTTACATTATTACCAAGTTTAATGCCATCATTTGTTCCTATTTCAACTGCAAGCAAAATAACAAGAATTGGCGATGTAATTAAAAGTTTACAACATTCACATGACCAGCTGTCATACATAAACTACAAGGATATTTCTATTGAGCTATATGGACAAAAAAGAGATCAACTATTTGCTGATCTACTAAATTTAGAAAATTTGCCTATGTTTACTAAAAATGAATTTGTTGAAGTAATTGATAAATTTTATAACGTAGTTGATGAATACATGTTGAAAGCATCATTTTTAAATGACAGTATTAGTTATCATATGAAATTAGTTAGAGATTTTTATTTATTGGGAAATGGAGAGTTTTATATGCATTTTTTAAAGAAGATGTGCAGTTTATCTCTAAAATCTGAGCACAGCTTACGGGCTATTAAGGTAGCATTTATCAATACAGCTAAAGATGTCAAAATACACAAATCTGTGTATAATGCATTTAGTTTCAGTTCATATGATAATGAAAAAAATGATGAAACAACATGGATAAAACTTAAAGTTACCATTGAAACTAAATGGCCATTACAGTTTATATTTACCAAGTCTGTTCAAAAAAATTATTCAAAATTGTTTACATTTTTATCACGTATAAAAAGAGTGCAAACGAATTTACATGAAATTTGGATTGAACAAAAATCAAAACCATATAAGTTAAATGGTCATACTGACCAACTGAAAACAAAGTTAACATTTTTAATTGACACTCTATATAGTTATCTTCAGTTAGATGTCATTGAAGACGAATGTTTTTTGCTTCTGGAGAAATTGTCTAATGCTAGTGATTTTCAATCAATTAAGCACATACACGATAAATTTCAAACAAATATAATGAGAGATTCATTTTTATTCATGGAAGATGTTTACTTGGGCTTCAATAGAATATTAGATATGTGTGAAAACTATTGTAGGTATATAACTGACATTACAGCTTCCTTAAATCCACAGTATAAACAATGTTATGATGAGTTGAATTTACTTTTTACCAAAAAACCAAATCAATTAGTCACGCTATTAAACACTATTCAAGAAATTGAAGTCACTCCCAAACCGAATCAATTTATTGTTAGACTAAATTATAATAGTTGGTTTCTTCAAGCAATTTCTATTGATAGTTAATAATGGATTATATTTGAAAAATACACATCAAATGTTTGATTACATTATCAATAATATTTTAAGTCAAAACTATGTATTTATTAAGTTCATTATGTTTATAACAAATCAAACAATAATAAAGTATTATTTTTGTAACTTACTACAAGTATAAATTGTTTATTAAAAATAATTATAATTAAATTACTAAATTATACTAAGAATAATGATAATACAAAAATGCATTATATATCAATAATTGAAAAATTAACACATATAACATTCAAGACATTGAGAATTTTATATTTTTAAATTTACATCTACTTATTTAATCTTATTATTTTTTTATTAATTTAAACAAAAAATATATGTTTATAAGATAAAATAAAAAAAATCACTAATCCAAGTATAATTTTAATTATTTAGATAATAGGAATTATGTAATAATATTTAATTTCTATGTGATCTATTGGCAGCTCTCATTGCTTTTTCTAATTCAAATTGCCGCAAATCTGCCCGTTCTAAAAAATCCTGCTTTTCTAAGTATCTAAAATCAAGATATAAATATATTTCTTATTGAATTTATACTTCTTACAATGAGTTTAACATTTAAACACTTACCCATGTTTCCCTTTATTATGAGTAATTAATTCTTCGGCAATACCTTCTTCTTTTTTATAACCATCCCAATCTTGTTTTGATTTTTCTAAAATTGTCAATTTACTTTTCTTCCCTATTTGACTAAGTATATTTTCTAAACCACCTGATTGTTTTTTAGCAAAGGGAGTTGTCGTCAAGCTTTTTGGAATTTCAGGAGATTTAGGTTTAGTTATATTGTTATCATTTTGTAATCTATGAAAGAAACAATGTACAGAACAGTATGTTAACAATTTTGTATTTTATACGTTTTTTTTTCAATATTTAAAATTGTTAATTTATATTATAACAACAAAGCTAAATGGAAATTTAATATATTTCTATGAACTTTTTTTACAATTTAGATAATCTAACATATTCTACTTCCCATAGTTATAACTACCTTCTCCACTGCATGCTACACTCCTTTCCCTCTTATATTATGTTCACCATGTATATATTGTTCTTATGTCATCTTAATAAAAGTGTCTACAGGTGTACATTTTTGGAATAAATAAATAAATTATAATAATTAATCAATAAAATCTATAGAAAAATTATTAATTATTATTGCTCTATCACATAAAATACTTAAACTTTATCTAATTGTGGAATTTTTAATATAGGTTACTAAATCAAAATGTGGTGGTAGTTTCGCCCAAAAAAAAAAATGTATTAAAATTATGGGTAATGTAACATTTTAGAGCTAGTTGTACTCAAATTTTCAACATTTTTTTTGAAAAATTAATATTTTTTGACATGTTTTATATTATATTGATCATCCTGTGTTATAAGTATGGTTAGAATGTGAACTTTTAGTGAAAAGATATTAAATCATATATAATCATTAATTGTAAGGTATGTAATAATAAAATTGGAAAAATAAACACAACCAACTTTGTAGATGAGTCTGAACTGTTGAACAATTCTTCAATGTTCCTTTTTTTGGTAACTACTGGTTTATCAGACACTTTTACAAAATCTTGTAATTCAGATTTACTTTGGCTGGGTTTTAATGTTTTGGAAATAGGTTTTTTGGTGATCGGTCGCTGAAATTCTATAAATTAGATATAAATCAATAAGATTTTTTTAAGTGATCATTTTTAATTCATAAATATAATATTTAAACAAATATTATGTATACCGGGTAATATATTAAATAAACGAACAGTTGGTCCCTTCAAAAAAAATACTGTACATGGACGATCTGCCCCGTCAGACAATTGATCCTTGGCCAATTTTTTTTTTTTAATAAGATGAAAAAAATGTTTATATTATAAACACTAAAATTAATGTTGATATAAATGGCCGGTAATTAAATTTGCCATTCGTCAGGATTTAAAAAAATGTTTGTATTTTAGTTGAAATCATATTTCAGTTTTTAATTTCATAACAATGAACAATAATCATAAACTAACAATAATTTAGGTATTTAAGTTAAAATCTTATTAAAAATGTTAAACTTATTATAAATAAATATACAGCAACCAAGGTTTTATTTTTCATGCATGGAAAATATTTTATCTATTTATAATAGTTTTAATGTCAATTTAAAACATTTATGTAATATTTTATATTATTTTTACTATTTTGTTTATTAATTTTTTAAATTATAGTTCAAACTTTGTTAAAATGCATTTTTAAAAACATGATGTCTGTGAATATTTTCAAAAATTAAGTGTTTTATAAGTATTAATATAAAAAAAAAATATTTCTATTATTATTATACTATCTTGTTAGTGATAACTTAAATTAATACATTATACATAAAAAGCCAGGGACCAATTATTTATGATGGGACCAAATTGTCCACATATTATGTTTTTTATTGGGACCAATAATGACCTAGATTCATTATATTTGAGTGTCTTAACTCAACTCAATATTTGAAAAAGTGTTTACTTTTCAGATTTTTTTTTTTTTGTAGAGCTTATGAAGCTCTAAAATTACAAGCTCTAAAATATTACAGAATTTTTATTTTTTGTTTATTTGGAATTTTAACACTCTTATTATGTATATTAAAAAATAGTTTGAAAAACACGACTTAGAATGTATTTGTCAGTTATATTTATATAACTACTTTGTTTAAGTGTATTAGCATTGTCAGGTTACTTAAAACATTGTTATTGGTTAATTACATAATATTGACAAAAAGCAAACATACAAATTTAAATTAAAAATAAAATAATAAACGTTACAAAAAGAAATTATGTACAAATGTGATATTATTAGCAAATGTTATAGAAATACGAAGACTTACTACACAATTCTATCAAATTTTGCAAAATATATATAGACAGTAAACAAAAAATTACTAATATAGAAAAAGACCTAACAATAATTTGTACATAAATATAAATGTTTAAATTTAATATTAGAAAACTATCACATACAACAACAAAATAAAAAACAACTTTAATAATGTATTAAATATACTATTTGATTATAAAAATGACATTGTGTACACCTTTCTTCATAAACTTATAGATAATAATAATGGCAATAGTCAACATTTTTAATAAATTCTTTAATATCATTTTTCTACACAGACTTTTATTAGTAGTGTAGAAATCTATGTAATATTATAACATTTACTTATAATATCACACTTGTATATAAATTTGTTTTAAAATGTTTTTTTATTTTAAATTTATATGTTTGCCTTTTGTTAATATATAATTAACCAAAAACAATGTTATACTTATAAGTAACCTGTAATATACCAAAACTAAGTAGTTATGTAAATCATCTCAAAAATAAATATACCAAAGTTGTGTTTTTTCAAACAAATTTTAATAGTTTTTTGTCACCTAAAATAAATTTCAACACTAACATTTTTTTAAACCAAAAAGTCATCTATTTATGGATTTTTAATATAGGTTGAAAAACAAAAGTGGGTAGTGGTTCCATCTTTAAAAATAGGGGTGAAAAAAAATAAAATGTATGTAACATTGTAGAGCTATTTGAATCATAAATTGCCTAAAAAAGTAAATACTTTTTGAAATATCAAGTGTAGATACTTAAATGGATGACTTGGTATACTAAATTAAGTTACCTTCCCACAAAGCATCCAAACGTTTTTTATCCTCTTCAGAGGAATTTAGAAGACTATTGACTTCTTCTTGAGATTTTTCTACTGTTTCATCATCAATTTCACTGTTAAAAATTAAAAACATCAAATAAAAATTATTGAACTTAAGTTAACTGTATAAGTACTATTTTTTTTTTGATTTCTTTTGCCCGCTTCTCTGTCCTTTTGTTCTTTTTTTTGATTTACTTGTAGATGAATTTGCATTATCCTCGTCATCTTCAATTAAATCATCTGAATCCACTTCTGATAAATGCTCTACTTCACCTGTTTGAAATAGATTAAATAAAATTGAATATTTATGTAGGTACCAATAAATTACAAAACAATATTATTATTATTAACATATGGCTTCGGCAATAGATAATTAATAATAAGTTGATACCAACTAAAAACTATGAAATACAAATAAATCAGTTCAATAAACACTAAAATTAAAATACTCAAATTAATAACTTTTAATAGAACAGAGTAACAATAAGTTAGGTTAAAGTTTTCAATACATTTTTAAAAATCAATGTCTATGAACTTCATGTTCAATAATAAATAAGAACATTTTCATGATTTAACTATTTTGTAATATTAATAATTTTTACAATGATATAGAATACAAAACTTGAATTAGTTTCAAATATACATTACCCATTAAATATACATTAATTGGGATTGACTATTGATAAACACTTGTTATAGAATTAACATGTGAATAATTTTTAGGGATGCGTCTTCGTTTATTGAGTTTTATTTTTTATATGTTATGAATTAGTTAAGTATGCAAGTTATTCAATTGGTATTTTTAGCTCTATAATATGCAATACTACAATATGGTTTGTTAATTTGAAGCGAGACTTGTTCCTTAATGCTCTATTTATCTACCAAAGAAAAATAGTTTGCTTTTGCTTAAAAATCTACTTTTGAAGATTTTATTTTTTCAGTAGAAAGTCAATTGTTAAATCAATAATTAAGTTTTTAATTGTATAGAGTATGTACCAACAAAGTATACTCAGTTAAGAAAACATAATTGCATAATATAATAAATTACCAGGTGGTTTGTAATCTAAATCGCTCTCGTCACTATCGTCACTGAAATCTTGAGGATCCATATCAAATTTCAATATTGTTGAAATTGGACAAAGTTAATTGTATGGTTTCTCTTAATCAGTTACTATGAAAAAAATAGTAACTGATACTAGTACTGTTGACCTTCCAATTCAATAAATGTAATAACAGTAATGCTGATACAATAACCATTCGAATTACGGTTAACAGACCACCAAAAACTGAACAATACAATACACCAAGCAGTGACAGGTCAAATTACAATTATTACGATCAGACGCTACGCCGACACACGCAGACTTACGCGTCGGTCGAGTATGAGTGCCTACCTGCAGCTGTGTGCTCGGTATTGATCGACATTAAACTTATCAAATTTTAACATATTATTATACTTTGATATCATTGATAGCATTGTTATCAAAATGATTAATGACTTGCAGCATCAGCAGCTGCAGTGTTTTTTAATAATAATATTTAAATAAAGTGTTTTAACAATAAACATGATTTTATTAATTTTATTCGAACTAATATTAAACAAATATTAACAAATATTAAAAGTATTCAAAATCTAGTCTATCCGGCTATATAATAAAATAATGTATTTTATTTGTATATAAAACTGCAATTTGACAAAATGTTGCAACTGCAACTCAATGATTTTAAAAACCCCGAACTGGAACCAATCACCGATGTCATTGCTATGGCATCTCAAAAGCCCCTAAGTACTTTTTTGGGTAATACTTAAAATAAATTAAGTTTTATTAGTTAACAATTTATATATTTAAATTTATTTTTTAGAGATGTGGTATCAAACATTTTTATGGGCATTGTTCTCGTCTAGTATCGTTCATGCTGTAGCAGCAATAATTGCTTTTGCTACACTTCATAAACATAATTTTGGAAAGTAAGATATAAATTGTTATATATTTTTTATATTTATATGTATGTGATGCTAAATTTGACTTTTTAATAATAGGTTTTACATTTCAAATTTCAAGTAAATTAAAGCTTGTAATTTATTAATGATGTTTTTAAATTTTTAGTTGAGTAGAGGTTGAAGTTTTGAAATTTAAATTAAAATAATTTGTATAATACTTAATATAAAAGGGTAACATAACCCTTAAATAATTTGAGCTCTTGTACAATGTCAAACAATTTTCAGTTGTGATATTGTTTTGAAGATGCAATTTAAAACTATATTTGAATTACTTATTTATGTTTTAGGTTTTTTCCATTATTAATTTTATTAGTCGGAATATTTGCTCCACTTAGTTCTGGTGTTGTTAGTAGTGCTACTATAGCATTTGTCTATCGAGAGTCTGGTATACAAATGCAACCGTTGTATGCAATGTTTTGGGGAGTTGGTCAAACATTATTGGCAGCTGCTGTTGGTTTCACAAGAATATTAGCTACGTTATAAAATAGTTTGGAATTGAAATTTAATTTGTACATAATCTGTAATTATTCGTCATTTCATACTTGTCTTTGTATCACAATTTATGATATATCTTGTGTTTTATATATACCTATAATATTAATAAATAAGATATGTGATACACTGATATATATATATATTATATTATAATATAATCATTGTTAAAATATGGTACAAATATTTATTTTTTTAATATATAATTAATTTGAATATATATATATATAACATATATTTTTATCTTTACTAGTTTTGTAATAAATTGAGTACAAAAAACTAATTTTTTAAATAAATACCTAGTTAAAGAAAATCATGTACAATTATTTTGTAGATTAATGTTAAGGTCCAGAAGAAGCCCTTAGGCAAATTTTTTTTTTAAATTTTATGTAGAAAAGATAAAAATATTTGCATGTAACATATTACATTAATACACAAAATCAAACAATGTGTAACTGTATAAGTCTATAGTGAAGTATAATAGGTACACTCAAGAGAAATTATTTAGTGACAGTTTTATTAATCAATTCTGTATTATGAATTAACTGATTATTGATTGGAGCTACAGAACAATTTATTTAAATATCATTGATACACATTTGATTGTCAACTAAATAACTTAACTAGGTACATTATTAAAATAACCTGTTTTTTTAATATTCAAGAATGAGTTATAATTCCCAGAAAATTTCTTTAAATAAGCAACGGGTATTACATGTATCTAAGGAACTTTCTGTAATTCTGTTTTTGATAACAAGGACAATTCTGTGAATAACTTGTATGTAATTTGTAAGAAATTTTATTTATTATTATTAATTTAATTTAATTTGCCTTTTTTTTTTTAAAATCAATAGTTTATGGTTTTGAGGTGTGCATTTTAATTTATAAGTAATGTAATAGGTTCTTTAATATCAATATCTTATACCAATAATATACAATTAAAGACTTAAAAAACAATAATTGTTTAAATAATACAATTTTTTAAATATATTTATTATCTTTAATTCTTGTTCCTTTGAACAATAGTTTTTTTTTCAAATTTTCATTTTTCCAGAAATATTTGTCTTTTTCATTTCAATATTTACTTTTGATGAAATATTTTTTATTGGTTTAATACTTTCATTTGATTTACCCATTGTTTTTTCTTGACTGGTCATATTTTTTTTATTAGTTTTCACACTGATTATTTTATTTTCGTTTTTCGGAAAGTCCCTCTTTGGAGTTATAGCAGGCGTATTACTTGCATGTATTTTTAATTTTGATCCTTTCTTTAAACTTTTTTTTTTTGGAGATTTTTTTTCTTGTGAAGTTTGCTCTTGTGTTTGTAGTTCACTGGTCATTTGTACAGTAGACACTGCTACCCGTTTAAAGGAATCATAGTCAAATATTTTGCATCTATTCCCTGTACAAAATTCAACTCCACACTCTCTACATGATAAGAACTTTGCTTCTACTCCTCCCGATGCATTTTTCTTCTTCCGTAAAAAACTATCTCGAGGCATTCTTTTCTCCAAATTTCTTGTTTTAAGCGTTGCCATGCCCAATTCAACTTGCCTAACAAATTAAGTTTGAATTAAACTTTATGCAAAACAATATTTGTTAAATTTGAATAGTAACAAGAGAGAAATATAAGTAAAATTAAGAAGTCAATACAATAAATTACAATTTTACCTTGAAAAATATTCTTCATCAATTTTTGATTTAGGTCGAAGAGCAGTAAGCATTTTCCATGGGATATTCACAGAATACAATTCTTCTAAAGAAACTCCTTTCATTTCTGATGGTGTTGGCTCTGCAAATGGAAACGTTTTTTTGGATTCCTTTTTTGGTAGTTTAAATTTGAATTTTTTTTCTCTTATTTTAATATCATCAAGTTTCTACAATAATCACCAATATTAATAATATATTTAAGAATACCTTATAAAAAATAAAATTAATTAGGTATAGGTCCTGTTATAAAATTAATTTTGGTTGAATCTTGAAACTACCTACCAAAAACTATTTGGTTTATTTTAGAGTATATAATATGGAAAATCCTTAGTACTATTTAAAATTTAAACAATCTAAATAGAATTTTATCTAATTTTATTGCTACCTACCTATCCATGTTACTGTTATTAAAAAATTAAAACTGCATGAATTGTTCCTACGATCTACTTTGTTGTATATAATTAATGGTAATCCTTATTTTTGAATGCATTATTTTTGTCAGGACAATCTTAAATATTTATTAGAAATGTTTAAAAATATTAGTTAAGTTATCAAAGAAGACAGTATTTTGTACTTTTATAATGTTTTAAGTTTTATTATTAAAACACATAACCGAAAAATGTATGGGATTTTATTTTTAAAACATAATATTCTCTAAACCAGTATATTGATAGAATTTTGTGTAAAATCTATTATTTCCCAAGAAAAATAATAATATACACAAATAAGTTTTTTTACAGTACCCAATAAATTTGTATACAATTTTAACAGATGTAGAGGTATAACCAAAATAGGCCTTAGAAAACATTTATGGTAGCAATTCTCAACTTGAAGTATGTGGAAATCTCATAGATGGTACACATAAGAAATTTGTTGACAAAGTAGAATAATTTTGTCAACTTGTCAATTATTTCTGACCGAATTAATATGTGAACCAAGTTGGGGCATAAAGGTCACAGTTAGTGACAAAATAAAGATTTAAATATACAGTTAAATAAAGTTTTAATATTGTTCTGAAACTTTAAAATTACAATACTGAACATTGACTATTACCATTTTTCACCGTAGCCCTTCATAATATTTTACTATTATTTAACATATTTTTCAATTTTACTTTTGTTGTAATAAATGCTTATAATTATGTAGATTTATAAATGAAAAAAATTACATATAGTGGAATAACATATAGTTTTTGAGTAAAAAAAAAATGTTATTAGGTGTCAAGTGAATATGAAAAGGTTGTGAATTGCTGATTTATAGTATTTGTCACCTAAAAATGCTAAATAGTAATGAAGATTAAAATAAAATATAATAATACTAAAAGATGCTGAGATATTTGTTTTAAAATCAATTGATGAATTTATTTATCCTAATTAAATTTTTTTTGAACAATTTAATATGAAAAATAATATTTTAAACAAAGATAATAATTTAAAATAAAAACGGTTTTTGACTTCTAGAGAGCAGTATAATGAAGCTAAACAAAAATCATGGCCTCGATAAAGCAGAAAGAACACTTATTATAATTGAACATTACATTTCTATAACTATAAATGAAGATAAAAAACTATTTAATTTTTATATTGTAGTTGAGTAGGTATAAAAAAAACTATCTGAACTCAAAAAAGTATATTAATGGAAGTATGAAATAAAATAAAATATTATATGATATAAATTATGTAAAGTATAGAGTATTAAAAATTAAGTTAAGTTGTAACAAAATACTGTTAATATTTCTTTTTTTTAAACAATATAATATTCTACAAATAAGTTTTTGAACATATGTAGACGGTGCTAGTTTTTTAATAAAATTTAAAAGAAATTAAAAGTACAAAATAATACTCTCTACGACATCTTTTTAATAAGTTCTTATGAACATTAATGAGCACTTTTTATTTTTCTATAAACAAAAACCACCCTAAATTCATTATAATATTCGATGGCAAGTTTTGGCATTCGATTAGCAAGTACTAAATGTATTAAAAAAAAATACTTTTTCTGGTTTGATTTTGAATTCTGGAACTTTTTCCACGAGTTTTCTTAATTCTTCTTTTGAATTAGCTGTGCAGTTGTGTAAATCTAATAGTGTAGTTTGTTCTTTTTTTTTTGCAAGAAATTCTTCAATTTGTGAAGCCATTTAATTGAATTATTCCAAATTAAATTCATAGGTAAATTTTTATTTCTTACAAAAACCTATGTTATTCATTTTATTTAAGTATGTAAACCTGTTAACAAAATAAAGTATAGAGTTAATTAATTAATATTTAGAGCTTAGAGATATAATAATTTAAACAAAAATAAAAGTTTATATTTTATTAGTAATAATATAATACAGTGTTATTTAAGGTGTACTATGTTCCATAGACGTCCTAATAATTTGTATGATAGGCCATTTTTTTTTTTTTTTTTCATTAATGTCTACATTTGAATAGCCACATATACGTAAAATAAGGTGCATATATTTTATTTCATAGGTATGTAATATGGATTAGATCATTTTTTTTTTTATAAGTATATCTATAAGTATCAACAAACACTATCCAATACTAACATGTACATACTATAAAAATATTTAGTCATATAGTTTTAATAGTAATATAGGCAAGTAACAAGATATGCATTTTCATTAAAAAAATTTTAACAAAAATATGTCTATGTAACAAATAACCTAAAATTCAACCTTAAAATTACGATTTTTTTTAAACATTTAGCTGTACCTTAATGTAAACTAAGATTGGTAGGTACTTTATATTTATGATCACCCATACACATAAATTAAGATTTCTAATTTACATAAGTAATATTTATAATTAAAACTAAATTGGATTGGTATATTATTTTTATTTAGACTATATACTTCATATTATGAAAGTGCAGGGATGCTATGTAGAAGAAAATATTTGTGACAATTTCAACTTTGCATTTCCAAATTTTTAAATTGTTAAGTCTAAATTGTCACAAATATTTTTTTCTTTAAGGCATTACTGGTTTTCCGTATCATATAGCTAGGTATATATTATATAATAATTGTTATAATTATAAATAAACTATTATAATATGGTATATGCAATATAACAATTATAATACATAACAAATTGTATTAAATTTTGGCCATGACATTTATTTTTATGATTTTAACTTTTAATTAAACTGTTTTTCAGCTTAATATTATTTTAGTAAGATTAGCCAACCTATTATAAAAATACAAATTATTACTAAGTATAAGATTAGGTAGACATAATATGCTACAATTTAAAATGTATACATTAGGTAGGTGTATATTTTGAAATACAGACAGTTGTCCTATGATAGTATTATAACTTTAAAGAATTATAATTAGGTAGGTATCTAAATTAAATGACCTAGTACTCAATTTGTATAATAAGTATAATAAAATTAATATTAAAAACGAAATTTTAATTTTTACCTGATAGGCAGGTACTGGTATGGTTAATATCAGTAATAATTTATGAAAATTGAAAACATTAAATAAATTATAGTTATAAACAAAAAATAAACCTATTCATCTAATAAGTAAACTACTATTTTATAATTGTTTGAGTTGAATCTGTTGTAAATTTTAATAATGTATTATAAAATAAATTTTGTTTTAGTTGCCTTATACTACATCAATGATAGTTTTTACAACCTAAAATAATATTAGGTATGTTATTATAAGTAGGAAATCAAGAAGAATCTGAAGATGGTGACTCATCAGCAATAACACTTTTCCAATGTTTTCGTTTGGTTTCTAATACCTGTTATAACAAAAATTAAATAGATATAATTATTTTATAGATAGGTTATAGGTAGGTACCTAATTCTAAACAAATTAAAGAGTTTAATTTGTAATAATTGTATACCTTTCCAAAAATGTATTATAGTTTATAGGTACCAATCTATATTTAAGTTTAAATATTTGTTAACAAAATACATTATGAATAGGTATAGACTTATTAATTTTGGTTGATTAATAGGTACTGACTTTTCGCAATGAAGATAATTGATATAATACATCACTAACTGATATACTATCTAATGGAGTTTTATTTGGAACACCTTTACTGTTTTTCATTTCTAAAATACAATAATTACTTATGATTATTGCAACATAATATCTAATCATAAATTCTATTTTCTATAAACCACACCTGCAAAGTTTGGACGGCTATATGTGGACATTTTTTTCGAATAATTTTCTGGCAATGCATAGCTATAGATAAAAATAAAATTATGTTAACAACGTTATATGGATTTTCAACTAGGTAATTATGAGTATTATTTACCTGACTCGTCCATTTGTGTCAAGTTGACTTTTCGCTGAATTTACATGACTTGTCCGTCTACTCCAAGGTGACCTCTGTCTTAATTTTAATTGATAATTTGGATCTTTGGCACTTTGTTTGATATACTGTACTTCTGGTCTGTTAACACCCCACTTTGGTCTTTTGTCTAAATCTATAGATTTTTGGCAAACAATTCCAGCAGTTTTAGGTTTCCTGAAACAAATATAATTTTATAAACAAAACTTAATTTAAAGAGCGTTTTTTTTTTTTAAATTTTACTTTAAAATTTCTGTTTGGATTGCGACACTAGTAGTCTGATTTCGAAATTTGCTGGGTGTCAACAATTTCTGCCGGTTTAACGGAGAAGGTGATGTTTGAAGTATCTCATCGATTTCCGGTAATTTAGAATTCTCTTTTGGCTCTGATACTGGTTCCTGTGCATCTTGTTTTGGCGTGGGTTCTTCCAAAGTTTTTTGTTCACAGTTATTGCTAACTACAACAGGTTCTGGAATTTGTTCTTTGATTTCGTCTGGATTGTTTCGTTTTTTATGCATATTTTTAGATTTATCTTCTTTTGCTTGTTTTTGAGCATTCTCCAAAACTTCTTGCATGGCTTTGGCTTTCCGTTCATCATTTAACTATTTACAATTGAAATATAATAATATGTTTATTAATCAAATTATAATACTTTGTTTTAAATGTTAATCAAAGATTGATAATTACTTCTTTTTCTCTTTGCCGTTTTAATTCGTCTTCCAATCTCTTTCTTTCAATTTCTTGTTGCTTTTGTATTCGCCGTTCTTCAGCTAAATCATCACGTTTTTTCTTTTCAAGCTCTTCTTTTTTTTTTAATTGTCTTTCTTTTAACTGAACACATGGATAATAAATAATAAATAAAAACTTATAATAAATTAAAAATCTACCAATTATCTAACCTACCTGTTGTTTTATGGCTTCTTGAAGTTCTATTGCTTTTTGTCTTTTTACTTCTCTAGCAGCTAATTCATCTGTAGTCAATGGGATATTTTGCCCTAATAAGTAAGTCCTACACAAAAAGTATAGAAGATCAAATATAGAATTTTAATTTTATATTATTTACTTAATTATTATTCTAGCTACTGACTTGGCAATTTTTTTTCTACTTATTATAACATTATTATTAATTAGTTAATAGTAAAAGTTAATACCTAACTAGTTAATACCTACTAGTAGGTAGGTATTATAGGTTAGGTTAGGTTAGGTAAGTACCTATTACTTTTTTGATTTTTAAAAATCAATAATAATAAATAAGTAACTATTTATTTTTGAATAGTGCTAATAGATATAGGTAAATACTAAATACATTATTAATTTTTACCTGTTATTAATATTATTTGAATCTAACGAACATAACGTTTCGCAGCTACCTTTGAAATCAGCTGCAGCAGTTTGACGCGCATCTTCAAATTGTGATTTTCCCATTTCCATAACAATATAACTATTTGGAATATAATATATTAGTTATTCAAAAATGTATTATTTTTTTCTATTATTATACATATGTATATTTATGATATAAAACAGGTGAGTTTATAAAATATGTTTCACATTTATTTAGGTACCTACTGTATATAAATAAGTGACCAGAATGATTTGATTTAATTGGATGTTTTTCTTGTATCTACTTGGTACCTAATATATTTTAATTTATCCATAATATTATATTAGCAGGTACTTACGGTTTTTCAGGTGAATATTCAGCCCACGTTGGTGTATCATTGTTAGACTCATTAATTAAGCATTTTCTTTCATTTAAATTTATGTCTGGAGAATGTATACCAATATTATTATAATGTTTATCCCATTTTTGTCTCTCTGATTTGCTTCCTTCGTTGACATTATTTTCTTTTGATATTGTATAAGTCCGATTTAAGCTAATAGGTTTGCGTAAACATTTTTATTAATTTCTTATTACATATAAATAGGTATATATTTTTATTTATGTAAAAAGATATAAAACATACATTGTGTGAGTGCTTTTTGGTTTAAAATCTTCCGTTGCTCCATTTTGAATATCAATGTTTAGATCTTTCTCCATTTTATTGATATAAATATTCTATTTAATAATATTAGTGTGTTATATAGGTAAAAATTATGGAATAATAAAAACTATGCACACTAATAATTAATACTAAACTTCATCAACTAAATTAAACTTAATATTTGTAAAATTCCATTTCTTACATTATGAAAATTCTGTTTTTGATTGTCGTGAGAAATTGGAGGAAAACTTAAATTCTTTTGTGATTGAGTATCTTTGTGTGCACCAAAACGATCGATGTCGTGTGATCGTATTTCAGGGCAAATAACATGTTCCCTATAATGAATACATTTGATGAAATCAATATTCATGTAGGTAGGTACCTAGGTAAAATATTTGTATTATTTACAGTGATACATACCTTTGATCGTTGAAGACAATTGGTGTTTTTTGATTCCTCCAATACCCGTTTAATTTTACAAGTTCTTCTAAAACTCAGTCATTTAAAATAAAATAAACAAATCATATTGAACATGAATATTGTGTAGGTATATGTGAATGAAAAAAATGAATAAATATTTGACCTACCTTTTTCTTTTGCCCATTGCTGTTTTTTTAATTCCACCAGAGACACCGATTTTACTACCATTACAATACTAATAGCTAAGCAATTTCATAGATCATATGAGACTTCCTAGAAACTGTTTTTATCTGGTTTAAAAAAAAATAAAATAAACACTATTCAATGATACTTATTATATTATGAAACACGATATTGTTCATTCTTAAGACTACAAACAGTCTATGAGGTCAATAATCTTGTACCTATTGACCACAATGGGTAGGTAGTCATAGCAACTTTTTGTTGACACTAAATCGAATAATATTACTATAAAAGTCATTTGCATGAAACAAGTATGAATAATATGCATAGGGTACCCTATCAGTTAATACCCACATAATATAAGTATATTATTTTTACCTCTACTTATTATAATACCTAATATAATGTAGAGTTCCACTATGGTTCAATACTGAATACAGTATAATAATTAATACCTATTAAAATATAGAACGAACTACCTAGTATCTATTAGTACTAAATACCAAATCCAGATTGAAACAATCGGTACAATCCGTTTAATTTTTATTGAAATTACTAATCCGGATTATGAAGATCTAAAATAGGTGGTTTATTTTTAAATGCTGTTTGTACCTATTGTTATTTATTATATACTTATAGGCTATAATAGTTGGACAATATCCAGGACAAGAAATCTCCGGAATGTCACTATTAATACGCTGATAGTCGATAGATGGCGTTGTTTCTCGTGGAATTTTGCGATATGAACAGAATAATAGCATGCGTGATTATTTGCGGAGACGGCACATAATTGCGCCTTTGTTGACGTCCGAGGCTCAGTGGCTGAATTATTCAAACGCCGCGTCACGCGCGTCACCACTCTTCTCATGATGCTTCACTCCCTCCTCACCCCTCGTCAAAAATTAAGAGTGGAACCCGTTAACGGGCTGGCAAAAATTAAAAATGTCAACACCAAAAGGTATTTTAGCCAATACTCTATTTATTTATGAAATGCACTTTCGAATATATGTTTCCAAAAATTTTTTTCATAAGTAATTTTTTTTAAAAATAAGTACTTCATGGAAAATTGGACTTGTAAAAAGAATATATTTGTTGTATAAAATGAAGGAGCAGTTTTTGTCCGGGACATTACAACTGAGCGTGTTTATGTATTCCGGATTTCTACAGTCCGGGACTTTTTGGTAAGGGCATTTATAATTTCTGGATTTTGAAAGTCCGTCTGATTACCTATGTTCGGAACAGTTCTGGTTTACCTTTAATAGACATTTTTTTGGACAATAAAACTATAAAAAAAAAGACGGATATATAGATATACGGATAGTGGGTGCAGGACTGTTGTAGGTGGGAAGTTGGGAAGGTAGGCTACAGACGGGAATTTAATGTATATCTGTAAGCAACGATAAACCATTGCTAAAGAAAAAACGATTCTGAGCCAAGTTTGGATGATAATATTGCTTTGTCAACAATATAATATATGATATTATAGTAAAATGATTAAAACAATGTGTGTTTCCATGACAACAATGATTATTATTTATACCTCTATTAAGTACCATCCAGAGAATATTTCCTTTCAGAAAAGGTACTATACTTGATAATCGGAGTAAGTTTTCTGTTAGAAAAAGTGTTCACATAAAAAAAAAAATAACAATAAACATCTTTGTAAAACCAATATATTCTTCGCTAAATTCAGAATCCAAAATGTATGAATTAGGTACTCGACAGTTTCAAACGATCTATTTATTCGTATGTTTCTTATAACTATATACTATATGGTATACATGATACACTATTTAGTATTATCTATACTACCGAAACTATCGAATCATTAAATTAAATTTACATAATTATTTTTTATTTTGCAGATAAAAATAATATTCAACCGATTGTTACGAAATCAAATAAATTTAAATTTCTAGTTAAAAAATTATCATTCTTTATATGTTTTATGCATTTCGGGTATTAACGTTTACCATCCCCGTAGTCCATACTAATATTTTAAATGAGAAGTCACGTTTTATATATTCGTTATAGAGACGTCAGGGATTCATCAAAATCCTTGATAAAGCATAGCAAAATGTTTTTTTAATATTTTAACAAATTTTATACCATAGTATATTAGATATTATTATTCATGTAGGTTTCTACATTGCTTTTATGAAATATTATCAAATCCTAGGTGTTTAAGGAGTTTTTTCGTCTTTCTTGAAAAATTTTAAAATTTGGACACGTTTGTCTTTTCTGTATTTATCATATTATATAGTGTAGGTAAGCATTCTTTTACGTTTCTTTTTTTCGAACTAACCGTACACTTTGCATTCAAATTAAATTCGCTCATTTAAATTACCTGTGTACGCAGGTATTCTATAAGTATCTAACGTCTCGGTTTATTTACCAAACTCCTCTCGAAATATTCCACAAAACACAAAGGCGAGATTTAGGATCCAGTGGGCCCTGAATCCGAATTAGAAGATGTGGCTTATTTTTAAAAAATATATTGCTTATATATTGTGTAAATTGTAGTACTACAACAGTGTTTATGTTTTTATCACCACCATTTTATGTAAATAATGTGACAAAATGGGGCCTTAACACCAGTCGGTCCAGTAAACGTGACCCACCTCTCACCGCTTACATTAACTAAGGACGTTTCTTTATTCGTTCGTATTTTGTTTGTATCTATTTCAAATATTATTTTTGTGTATCGCATAAAACACCGGCGGGGACTGATCAAATCCTTTTTATCTTTCGACAGTTATGCGACCCACTCATACGAAATTACGCGTTGGGCGTTTTGTTTTGTTTTTTTTTTTGGCATAATGTTTAGCGTTTTATAGAACTACGACTCTCTATATCATGTGAATATACTCGTGTAAGAGTAATATAGGCAATTATGTATTATAGCGTTACCCGAGTGCGTCCGCAAAACAGTATAGTGGCGTCAGCGGCGGCCAACGTTTCGGTACAGGTATCGGTACAGGTGTCGAGGTCGGCGACGACGACGGTGACTGTGACGCGGACGGCCACGGCGGCGATGGGTTCGTACGCGGGGATGAGTCGTCCCGTCGGAAAAAAATTAATAAAAAGCAAAAATAATCGCGTCACGCATCGGGTCCCGCGCGCGACACCGCGTAGCACTGCGGACCCGAATGAATGCGAAACAAAATGGAAAAAAAGTGGGAAAAAAAAAAAAGACGTTCTCGGGTAAACGGATATAATAGGTCGTGCGAGCCGGTGCCGTAACGTACACCCGCCAAGCTCGTTCGACCCCGTGCGTTTAATGGTCGCGACGAACGCACGTGAACCATTAAAACGACTCGTGATACCCGCGGTACACTCGCACGTGGTCCTGTCGCACGCCCGCACTCCCAATTCGTTATTGTTCGGTTATCGAGTCGATAATCCCGTAGCGTATTATGTCCACGTTATATTATTAATATTATTATGGGCGCACGTTCAGTCGAAAACGCGGGAGCGCTAAAATGAGCCCTCCCCCCGCACCTCTCAACCTATTCGACATTTCGAAATAGAATTTTACATAATGTTACACCTGCACACCAAACAGACGACATTTAAATAACGGGGCGATCCGATTTTCAACGATAATCCGTCCGTTGTGCCTAATATGTAAATAACCAACAAGGCACTGGTTCCCTACATAAAAGTACGAAAACAATATTAACACAGACTCACAATAACAGTAGCATATAGGTAAACACTAATAATAATTGTTCGTGTGTTGTACATAGTATAAATCGATACACAACGCAATTACTTATCTCATATCCGAGTACTATTTGAGTGTTATATTTATTACATTTAGCCGATTTCAGATTTAGGGGCGCTAAGCACCCCCTGGCATCCCCGCATGTGCGCCAATGCACAAGGGAGTACAAGTGATACGAGTGGAATAGTCGCGAAGCCAGAAATAATAATAATGTTTCCCGTGTTCGGGTTATTCATTTATCGTCGGACGAAAATTAATTTAACGCGCGTTTACCCGCCGCCGCCGCCGGACGGTTTCCTGCGGAAATGAACGCGGTGATTATTCAAGTCGTAGGTGCATTCCCCTCTCGCCCGTGTCTTGTTTATATATTTCTACGGTCCGTTTTATTTTACGAAAAGAAAAAAAGTGAGATGTATAAATTTATTTAATTTATGTTATCTGTAACCAACGATAATAAGGCCATTGATAACGGAAAACGATTCGGAGCGAAGTTCGGTTGTACGAGTATTGAAAGGCCGTTAATATTTACGATTTGCGTTAAAATTTGATTTTAAAACTCTTATAAAAAAAAAAACAAAAAAACAGTACATTAAATTAAATTGTTTTTTTTTTTTTTGATACAAAATGTATTTTTATTTCCCTGCTACCTACCCGACGTGATTTCGCAAAACAAATTTTTGAGGAACCCGTGATTGAACTTGCGACTCCCGGGATGACAGCAGGTATATAGCACCAATAGACTACGACATACACTCGATGACATCGAGTTATTTAGCATCGCATAATATAATATCCGCGCAATATTAGACCTTCGATAAGCTAAGATTTCGAAACTAAGTCGATGCACAGTCGATCGCATTATTTGAACTATATTCGACGGATTAAACTATTCGTTTACGCGAATATCTAAAACGGTTTCCGAACACACGACGTTTAGAGTAAATACCCTGTTATATCGCCGTTGTGTCTGTCCCGTCATCCGTATAGTTACTGTTACATAGTTACGGTTGTTGACTTGGTTGACAAGGGGATGCTATTCAGTTATTGGCAATTTGTTTTATTATGCCCGTAGGTACTATATAATATTATTATCATTATTAATATTTTTAAATGCGAGTGGGTATAAATTAAATAGACATTCTCGCGACAGTCGTTGTTCAAAAAATAGATACCAAAATATAATCACTTTAAGATTGTTAAAAATTTCCTGTAAACTATTTACAATTCAAGATATTTATTTTGGTTTACACGCGCATAAATATACTATACTAGGTTACCTGATTGCGCGGTTTTTTCAAAATCTTATAATAATATGAAATTACAGTCAGTTTTTTCAAAATGCATTTTGTAACCGAGAACTGTGTACGTTCGCTGAGCGGGTTCCCGGACTTGCTCATTAATTCGAACAGCGTCGATAGTTTTCCCGAATAAAACTATTCGGCGGTGAAAAAATTTATTCGGATGAAATATTCGATAATTCATGTGTCCAAATTATCGAACATTATCAATACTATAATGACTATTATGCGGACGTGTCCGTCGCCACTTTGAGTTTGGGCGTAGTCATTACATTAGTGATAATTTGTAATTTTATTTTAATATACGCGTGCTTTTCGTGTATGTCGTTTAGACGTTCGCAACGTTGCGTGAAACTATGAAAGCAAAAATTATCAAGCGCCCAAAAAGGTATCTAAGTAGGTACAATTAGAGTGTTGTCGCTATCGGTTCGGCTCGCACGGCTTTAGAGCTGTTTGTTTCGTAAATTGTTCAAAACAAAGAATGCTAAAAGTGTTAGTGTTTTCAGAGATATTGTGGTGTTTTATCGAGCACCGAACACTCTGTATAGCGTAGTGGGTTATCATTCATTATTGTCGACACCGAGCAATCGAGTTTTGTCGCTGACCGTACATTTTAAATTGTCACAAGTCGTGTTCAAACAAATATATCGTCCTTGTCGTCCAATCTAATCTAGGTAGGTGATCAACAGACAACAATCTAATCGAAATCACCCGCGTGTACAACATTACAAATAGAATAACGTAATATTATTTCTATGCGCCTATTAAGTATAAAATTCATAATATTTAGAGTAGTAAACTTGACAACGTCGCTTCCATTTTTGAAATCTAATTCAATTAATCTGTAGTTTCGGAACCACGTTGCATTCGTACATCCAACAAGTTAAGACGCGCGCAGTTACACTTCACCGTTTTAAAAACTACTGTGTTTCAAAAAGGATCTCGCGCGTAGAACTATTATAATTAATGGGATTGGAAATCTTATCGCTGTGCTTCTGTTTAGACTTGTCCTTCCAAAGAGTCTAAAGTATTAAATTAGGTGCCACCAAGGTAGAGGCAACTAAAAAAAAAAGAAGAAAAAGAAAGTATAACATATTCAATTACTTATCTCACTAACATGGTATAGTCTGGGTGAAATCCGCTGACTTTTATCAAGTTATTTTCCCAGGAAACGTCATTAAGGACGATAGTTTTTATGTAGCAGTTTTTATGCTAATAAAATTAATTATAAATCGATTGTATAAAACTGCCTACGATTAAAATTATATTATTTAAACTTGATTACGCATTTTATTTATAATATTTTGCTCGCATAAATTATAATTATTTACATATAGTTATACAGGGTGATTTTTTTTTATCATGAACCAGCAATTATCTCGGAGGATTTTATGTGAATTTGATTTCTTTTTTTTCTAATCATTATGGAATAGTTTAAGCTTTATTTTAAAATCATTTTTAATTTTTTACCCCTACTCCATGTATCTTAAATAAGTACATTTGATTTTGAAGTAGGAACCCCCCCTTCTGTACACAGATTTGAATAGAGAATATTTTTCTAGAAATGTTGATATGTTTAATACTAAATAATATTTACCGTCTATGAGTTATAACAGTTTAAAGTTTCGACCGGAGGAGTAAAGAAGAGTAATAAATTGCCTATATCCATAACAAACTCCGAGACATAATTGCTGGTTCATGATAATAAAAAAATCCACCCTACATGTACACGATACCTATGTTTTGTTGATAACGTCACAAGTCTGTAATGTTATATTTTAAAATCAATTAGTCGCTTGCTAATAGTTAGTCGTTGGTATACATGTGCAGTTAGGTGAAGGTAGGTATACAGTTTTCGCGAGTCTGAGTGAAAGGAAATAATATTTCAGAATGTTTATTGTATTTATATTTTGTGCATGGGCGTTTTGATATTGTGTTCGTTTAAATTCGAGTCGACGTAATTTATGTATTTATTTATGTTATGCTGCGGAAACAGGAATTTATATTTAAATGGAATATTGGATTTTCAAAATCGAATTTTTCGTATACCTACCTAAAAGACTAAATGCCTAAAAGTTTTTTTACATTTTTTTTTTTCAAACAAGAATGCTTACCTCAGTAGTCCAATAAATTACAATAATGGAGCCGACTTAATTATATTATTTGTCCACCAAGTCACGAATTGTAATACGAATTTAATGTGTAAACTTAATCGTTTAAAATTAGGTACCATTACAAATATCAAATAATATATTAATAAATAATAATATTTTTTTGATTTTCAAAATTACAAATAATTATCGCAGTCGTAATTAATTTTTCTTCAACTTTATACGTATCATCCGGAAAACCGTCATGAGTTTGAAAAAAAAAACTCAATAAAGGACCACCCGCGTTCCGAGTCGGCTATCTATCTATAACGACTACAACTATATCCTTATATAAATACTCATATTGTACAACAATAATTTGAGCGTTTTACCAAATCGAACGGTCCTGTCATTCCGCGAGAATCTAAAATCAGATATTCTACATTATCTTTCACTTTAAACTTTAAAGACAATTATGCAACAGTGCATAACTCTGTCTTTGTTTACTTCGTATTTTATTATCACCTACGTCAACAAATGTTTCTAATAATACAGACGATTTAACAAACTATTATACTAACTAACTTGCTAATAATTAATTATAATAATAACTGCGGGTATTGAGTATTGAATAACCACCATTTAAGAACGTCATACAATTTTCAGAACAATTAATTGATTTCGTCGATAATACAGTTGAATTTTCCAGAGGATTTCATAACAGTTATTATTTATAATCATCATAAAAACGATCGCATACTATTGTAACAATAAATTGCCAGTGACGGTTTTAATGGAGACCAGTTGGTTAAGTGCAATTTTTTTTTTTTTTTTTTTTTTTACATATTGTAGCGTATTGAGTTTAGTAGCAAAATATAGTATTTGCTAAAGTAGATAGTAAATAATAGCTGTGTCACGTATGCGTTGTTATTTTGACACAAAAGTTAGGTGTAAGACGGCAATAATAACGGTAGGGCAATAGGAAATAGGAATGGTATGACTAGAGCAAATCAAATACGTATGTCAGCAACTCTGTGATACACATCAGGCGTTACACTTCTTTTCACCCAGCCAGTTCTCGGCTTCTGATTGGCAGGGCCGGCCCGTCTCACTGCGGTCCCGCGCAGCGCAGACTGCAGTCGTCGTCTCGTCGCTTTGTCGCGTTATTTTTATTACGGGAACGATTCTAGTTTAGATTTTAAGCGATTATTTTTGATTTTTTTCCCCTTCAAAATGCGTGTTTTCGCGTGTACATTCATTACAAATGTATAGAAAAAAAAAAATTGTCGAACGATAATAATTACGATTAATCCGTGATATTTGGTACTATTTATAATATAATATTATTGCTATTATTATTATTAACGATCTTGATTGCTTAGCAGTACGCGCGTGAAGTTATATTCTTGACAACCAATGATATGCCGGGAACTGAAAACACATATTATAAAGTAAAAGGGATGCACACTGCTGACCGATACATGAATTTTGCTGTCACACTCATTTATTTCGTCACGACTAGGGCTGCTATTAATAGCAAGAATTGGGTATTGGGGAACGCAATAAATACATTATGCAGTTGGTTATACAAAAATTCGGTTACTCTTTAATTTATACACCAATAAATACGATATAACATTCTAAATTCCGCGTGATAGACAAACAACGTATATGTATTACAAATTCCGTAGACGGTCGACGGTTAAGCACAGTGGCGGACGTGGGATTTTGTTTTTTAGAGTCGGTTCAAAATTGTTAATATCGATTTTGAACAGTGTACACTAAATATAAAACCCAGATAAGATTACGATCAAGTATCAACATTATCGACTATCGTAATAATATCGGTCTAACCGCAATTTGAACGACGATTCATAATCGTTATTAACTCGTGTTATTACAAACTACTACAAATATAATATAACCGCTAAGGGAGGGGAGTGGTCCTTGTCGCCCCCCCCTTAAATCAGCCACTGGTTTTGCAGTGGCGCCCTTTCTGAAACGGCCGTCCGACCGGTACAATTTTGTGTTTTCACGTAAACAGAGCAACGTCGATACGGTTTTAAAGGACGTTACAAATGTCGAAAAAAAGAACGATTATCGAACCATGCCTTTATTGTTTTCGGAGCTTCTCGTTCCGCGTACCGCCCCCTCGCCCGCCATAATGATGCACGATAGAAAATAGCCCCCCCCCACTTAAGAGCCGCGATGTAACCCGTGTAGTATGTGTGACCGGCCGCATCGGACTTACGCTCACCGCCGTCGGCGGCTCGTAGCCTCGTGCGCGCGAAGCCGCGGTGGAAAATACGCGGCCGACACACAATGCGCCGCCTGGAAACACGTACACCTAATGACGCACCGTGCACCGGTAACGCAGGCCGGCGATCGCCCACGTCGCCGTCACGTGTTCGCGTCTCACGTGGTACGCGCGGATGTCTGCTCCCGGCTAATAACCGGGTGGTAGAACGCGGTACACGCTCGTTGGGCGCGCGCCGCCCCAAGTTGCATTATAAAGAGCGCCGCCGTCGCGGTCCCGTCATTCAGTCGCACACCGGAGGTATCCCCGTGACATCACGTTCGCGCCGTCGTACCTGCTTGCTTGTTATTATTATATACTCGGTTAACGGCACGTCGCTGACGCGTATTCCGCGGTTTTCTCACGTTCGTCAACCCCCCCTCCCCCCGCGTGTGTGTGTCTGGTAATCGGTCAACGGTCACATTATCGAACGTTATCGTTTTGTGCCGCGGACATGCCTGGCAACAACGACGAGACGGAACCGACTGGTCACGGCTATCCGTGCGCAACCTGCGATGTGGCCGCGTACGACGACGGCAACGGCACGGACGACGGCGCCAACCGCAACGCTGACTTCGAAAACGGCGATTCCAGTTGGACGTACGACCGATATAGCAGCAGTGGCAACAGCAGCGCCAGCGTTTCGTCGTCAATGTCGTCCAGCGACAGCGACAGCGGCAGCGGTTTGGCCACCGACGACGGTGACGGTGGTAGCGACGGTAGTTCGGCCGCCGACGATGACGTGCAGGACGCCGCTGCCAATAAGAACAAAAAGAAAAAGAGCGCCGCGGCCATCAGCGACAGCAACGACGGGTACAAGTGGATCAAGGCGTTGTGCTCCATCGTGGTGCAGAACGGCAGCGAGGGCAAACAGGAGCGCGACAAACGTTCGTCAAAACCGGTCAAGAGCATTTTGCGGCCGCCGACCAAATATCAGTACGTCATCGGCATGTCCGGGTTCCCGTCCAAAGTGCCCGTCTACCCAAGATGGACGTGAACCGTCGTACCCTACACATAACCGGAACCCGGTCGAGAGTAGTCGGCATTATCACCGCTCCGTCATCATCACCCGATCCCGCGCCACATCTGCACTAGCACCCGTTATAGTTCCTAGCAATAATCGGTACCATTTGAGAATTTCGTGACGGTATGGACTCCGTCGATTACGCTGCAATATCACCGGAATGCCCGACGTCAGCCACCTGCCATCAATCTCCTCCCGCACAATTCGCGTTTATAATATTATTATATCCGTAGGTAACTCGCCTAAAATATGTTTAAGTATCATTATTATTAATTTTGTGACTTTTAATGAATTAAAAAATTTCTATCGAAATTATTCATTCAAATTATTCATAGGTGTTGCTAAAATAAGGGAAAAAAAACAAAATAAAAACCTGTCGATATTGTCTTGCATATGCACATCTGTTTTCTTAAAAAAAAAAAAAAAAAAAAAAATGTAATATTTGAATTACCTATTAATTTTAAGCACTTATATAATATTACACACAATATTATTATAACGTTCAAGTATATTTTTTAGCCCTCCCAAATATAATATATACTTTAACCTCCACTCAGATACGGCAGTAGTATAGGTGTATTATTATAACGTACAATTTTAATTAAAACGTAGTGTGAAATGGTTTATTAGAATTAAAAAAGAAAAAAAAAAAATTAAAAGTAGCTAATTTCTATCTAATCATTTTTTGTTTACTATTTAATTATATATATATTTTTAATGCGGCTATAGTTTATAACATAGTAGGTAATAAATGAAAAAAAAAAAAAATAAAAATATTCATTAAGATTATATACGAGTATATGTGATTTAAACATAGAGAGATTTGTAATACTGAAACATAACACATTATTATTATAATCTATAAACGTCCCTAAATACCTTGTAACTACGCATGTGCCACTGGATTAGCGGATAATTTTAATGTGTTTCGTATATTATATTATATTATGAATTAATAAACAAAAATATTAGTTGTCAACAAATTAAAATGTATTGTAACAATAAAAATAAATATTATGATGTAAAAAAAAAAGATTTTTTTTTTTTAAATTACTATTTTCATATGATTTAA
This sequence comes from Cinara cedri, assembly GCA_902439185.1. Taxonomy (NCBI): domain Eukaryota; kingdom Metazoa; phylum Arthropoda; class Insecta; order Hemiptera; family Aphididae; genus Cinara; species Cinara cedri. The sequence goes on along the minus strand of CABPRJ010000970.1, from coordinate 801,710 downwards.
CATATTACGATATGGTATAGACTGTGAAAACTGTCCTTCCCGCTCCTTGTCCAAACACAAAAACAAAAAAAAATGAGTACCTAAACCTACTTAATGCAGTAAATATTATTTTAGTATAGATTATTTTTGTTCGTACTATTATAATAACATTACGAATTTCGCCTTTTACGGTCCAGTAGTGTTTGAATGTTGTTTAGACCTGCAGCGGAATTAATATCATTAATGACGCGGAAGGAGACAAAAATATTTTTTACTGGTGTTCGGTGAGTAAACCGAGGCGGTAAATACCGTAATATCTGTGTATACGTGTAATTTGAATGGGCGAATTTAAATCGAACGCAAAGTGCTCGTTTAGTTCGAAAAAAGCGCAGGATTAGGTCGCGTACGTACACTGTAGGGTTAGGCATAATATGATGAGTACAGGTGTCCGAAGACAAAACAAACTCTTTAAGCACCTGGAGTTTTATGATATTTCATGAAAACAACGTGGAAACCAAAATTGGCGATAATAATATTAATATCAAACGCTATATGGTATAACACGATTATTAACGCGCTATTGACACGATTTGTTTTTAAATTTTATCAGAGATTTTATGCTATTTGTCTTTCCGGAAATGTTTTAAAATTTATACACGTGCCCTTCGCGTATTTAGTAATTCATAAAAAATATTATATTTGATTGTTATTGCCACAGATATTTTAATAATAATTGTTTTAAACGCGTCACGTTTTAAGTGTCGCCTCGAGCGACCACAGTGTAATTACACAAATATTCAGTTTTGCCGTTGCAACTACAAAATTTAAAAAGACTGACACAATTCGCACGACGGCTGGGCCACTGTTGTAGGTGAAAAGTTGGAAAGGTATAGGGTATCGAGTGGTAACTTAATTGATATCTGAACGCAACGATCAAACATTGCTAAAGTAAAAACAATTCTGATTCTGGTTATTCAAAAATTGAGACTGAAATTTTTATTATAAAAAAAAATTTAAAAAATTAAAAATACATTAAAGTCAATTTTTGACCAAAAAGTACGACTTATAATGAACCTTCTGTTAAATTTCCACGTATTTCTGTTAAGTCCAATAATATTTTATCCAAGGAGTACGTACCTAATGAATACAAATTACGTATGAAACTCGCAAAATTGAAATGTCTATAAATAGCTCAAAAATGACTAAAATATTTTGGAAATCTTACCACATATAGAAAAGGCAAACATACGTTTTCCGTTCAAATTTTAGTCTCTACTAATATTTTTAACTGAATTACAACAAAAACACTAAATTAAAAATAATAAAAACATTGCTTTCGTAAATTTTGCCATTTTTCCCAGTTATTATGAAAACTGATTGATAAATCAAAAAAAGGGTACACGGTGTACAAAAAAAAAAAACAATAATAATAATAATAAACATTTTTGTTAAAACAATACATTCCTCGCGACACTCCGAATTTAAAAACAAATTTACCATGGGTAAAATAATAACATTTTATCGTATTACCATCACGGTTTTTACATTTATTTGTTCGCCGCCGCCGTTGCGGTTTCATTATTGTTTTGCACCACCCGTATAATTCGACATCTTACTGTACCTATGTAGACACAAATGCAATAAAATTATCAATTTTATTATTCGGTTAGGTATCTACTGTAATAAATAAAATACAAGTATAAATATATCAGCAGCCGTCATGATTGTGTTGGTTTAAATATAGTTTAAAAGAATTTAAATTGCCTTTTTTTTTCTTCGATTTTTGCGTTCGTCTTACAGTCCTCTTTTATTAATTTTTTTTTTTTATGAATCTGACAGACATTATTTGTACATAGTTCTTTCAGAAAACCCGTGTTTTTTTTATACGGTTTTCTCACACTTTATCCATCGAATTGTTCACTCTTACGTATTTTCCATCCCTCGCGTACATAAAAAATTCTGATTACATATTTAAATACGAGACTGCGACTTCTAATTACGGGTAGGTATCATCGTAATATACAACGGCGCTGCGGATTTTTATCGGAAGGTAAGCGATGTCAATTAAAAAAAAAAACAATAATAATTTACACGGGTCGTATACTCGTATTATTTAAACAGGATGCGGCAGGATCAATACCAATCGCGTTGGTCTGTTATCTGATTTAGGATGGGCGAGTACCGCTTTTTCACGTTCTGTCACTATTGCGTTAAAATATAACGTAATAATTGCATTAGAAACTTCAATGGATCTCGATGCGACTTTTCGCGGTAAAACGCTTTTTGTTTTTTAATAAAAATATTAAGTTTTAGTTGTCGCATTTTTATAATCATTATTCTTTGAACACGGACTTATGTAATACAGGCGTAGTAGAGTTGCATATAAAATTAAGAAAAATTAAAAATATAACAGAATTTATTTTCAAAATGTAAGTTTTCCTGAAACTTAGTCGATATCAAGGAAATATCGTACCCCTGAAAGGGGGGTACTAACACAACTCAAAACTCATACGATTTTCTAGTTATTACTATTAAAAATACAGAATGACATTCTTCATAATTTATTATTTTTGAATTTTTTCATTGATTTAATATTAAAGACAGTACGAATTCAAATATTTTTATGTCTGCTTAAAATAAATTATAGTTTCTACCCTAAATGTTGGCACTTTTGAAATGTGACTTTATTCTGACCCGAGTGATGTTGTTACACAATATTACACAATACAGAGGAGTGGGCTAAACTAAAAAATACTCGACTAAATTACTCGACTCCTCGTTCAGATCCGGTATACAGACAGATATAGCACAGCTATAGTTACATTAATTTATGTGGCTAAACATTAATTTGTTTTGTTTGATGGTTTACATCCAAAATGAAATTTCGTTCACAGGCTGCAGTAAAAATAATAATACAGTGATCTGATATAAAGTTATTGTCCCAGTAGACCATATGAAAAATTCTGTCGTTTAAAAATATTAGGCGTGCTGAATATAACGACCGCCTTTATTTCAGATCACAATATTTAATGTCTGTGGAAAACATTGCGTATTTCTTTATAACAATAATAATTATTGTTAATAATCACTCATTATCTCGGAAAGTATTAGCTATTTTCGGAATTCGTCTAATAGGATATTTGAGAAACAAGCATCTCTGCAATTTTACATCTATGTTATTTTTTGTCACACATATTTTTGTGGGTGAAATATATTGTACTATATGGTAATATAGTTATTATATATATAATAAACTACTACTTTTGATTTTTAATAACAAATATGTGAAATTGTAGAGCTGCTGGTTTCTTAAATGTTCAATAAAATAAATTCTAAAAAAAAGTTAATACTTTCCGAGATGACAAGCGAAAATACTTAAATGGAACACTCTGTATATATTAAATGCCTAGTCATTTTTTATGACTCCTAAGCAGTTTCCCCAAGCAGGCCGTATCACTATCATTATGGTTTTTTGGGTGGTCAGAAATTGGGTCACATTTTATTTACCTGTTTCGTAAGCAATATTTTTGTATATTTTATTACCCGAGTATTGGACCACAAATAAAAGGTATATTTTTAAAGGGCTACAACTCGTTTGACCACATTCACTTTTTTTACAACTCTTGCGCACAAAAACACAACTCATTTGAAAACAATAGAAACCTTTTTTTCAAAAAAAATTAACCACTTATAGGGTGGGTCCCTGTAAATTTCGTCCCATTTTCAATTCCTTATGTAAATGGCAGCCCGGGTATATTTTGTGCACACGTGAATTGCGACCTGAGTATATTTAAAATTTCGTATCCTAATTGCATAGCACTTTTAAATCGCTTAATGTAGAGAAGTCTACTATATTTGTTTCTTTACTATTAACTAACAAAAACTTTTCATTTTTATTTGTTTTAAATTCCTAATTGTCAAGAATTTCGTATAATTCCGAAAAAGTGTCTGGTGATTTTGGTAGTATAGAAGCTCGAGCATTGTGTACATTTTGTTTAGTCAATTGGTTACGTCATGAGCAGTTAAAGATTCGACATCAGCATTTTTTAATTCAGAATGAATAATTTTAGATGGCCTGGTAAACATATCGTCAACGGTTTTTCTTTTTAAATTGTTGTTAAGTTTCTGTCGATTTATTATTTGTTCCAAAATATTTTAAAATGACTGTGATCTTTAAAACTATCTATACACACATTATTGTTATTAAACTTCAAAAATCATTTACACGTTTTAACTGTGCAACACCAACGTTGAATATCATTTTGCAGCAATTTGTGAAAACCAAATTTCCAGACATCAACTACATTCAAAATTTTATTCCTTTCGCTTTTCATAACGTCCATTTTTATTAAATTGAAAAAAAATATAAACCGTAGAGAAACGTAAAACCTCGTGCGATTCGACTCTCACGATTCGATCAAATGCACACTGGCTGCTGGTTATATTACATTGGTGAACATATTATTATCTAAATATATTAATATTATCAATCAAAGATTAATACTTATATACCGGAAAAAACCCGGGACGCATTTTACATATGTATTAAAAGTAAATGGGCCGCAATTTACATAGTATATGACTATGACCTTTTTTGGGGGACGAAATTTACCGACTCCGAATAGGGTGTACCTAACCTGCGTACCTACCTCTAAATTAAATATGCATGCATTTATGCACTTAAAACAAGCAAAATATGCTTTAAAATATACACTGAAAATTAAAAAAAAAAACTCGCAAATGCATTAAAATTCGTGCAAATTCATAACAAAATTTATTGGTTACACCGATAATTATCATTTCCATTTCTTAACTGCTTATACTCACGAAATTTAAAATAATTTAATATTGCACAACGTTTTCCTCTCTGTGTTAAAGAAATAGCATCCATTTTAAATTTGAATACGCCGCAATTGGAGTCTAAACTAAAATGTATAGGAGATTTATTATAGCTTGTAATGTTTACCTGCAGTCAATAAAGCAACACTGATTAAAGCTTGTCAACTCATGTACTTGAGGAGCGCAGTAATTGCGATAATAACGTATAGATGTAAATTTAGATGTTAATTGATGAGAAACCACGGTTGAAAATAATCGTTTTACTTTAAGACACCTGTATAATGTACACCCAAAACTGCACCTAAAAGCAGGTTTTCAATTTTCACAATTTTGTGTGCAAACGAGTTATCCTAAATTTAAAAAAAAATATTTTAATATGTGCGCAAACGAGTTTCAACTTTTTTAAAAGGTACCCGGAGATTGGGCCACAAATGTATAAAACAAAAATATATAATTTTAAATATATTAAAATAGATAGTATAAAATACAATATAAAATTAGTCAAATAATTATTAATTGTTTTAAAAATAATGTGATACAGATTTGCTTTGCACAGTAATAAAAAGTGCCGTCAACATAAATCGATTATAACGAACATAAGAAATTTAAATTTGTAATCGTGAAAAAAATAATAATATGGTTTAAAATAGTGGTGTTAAATAGTGGTTTGTCTTTTGTCAAATCTAAAATGTATTTAAATATTCAATAATAAAAAATCGTTTAAAATAGTGGTCCAATTACCCGTGTCTACCCGCTATAAATGTAAAATTTCAGTGGCCTATTCCTATTTATAAAGGTAAAAAATACCTTTTTTAAAAAAGGTTCATTGCGGCCCAATTCCCAGACGTCCGATTTTTTTCACTATTGAAACGAAATTTTTTTTACCAGAACAAATTTACCTAATTCATTTTGTATTTTATTTTATTTTGTATTAGTTTTTTTAAGTTTTGACATTGCGTGTACCTCAAGGATAATGTGATCATTTGTCGTTCCTGTTATCAACGTTAACGAAAACGGCCAGTGAAAAATGTAAACGATAATTTGTTTGTATACATAGAAGCGAAATCGCAGTAGGTATACATGCGGCTCTCTGACGACTGTGTAACGTTGGCGGATACGGTCGTTGAGGAAACAGTACAAATTCGCCGGGGCATCACGTGTACACGTTCACGTGGACGGATGCAAAATATACTCTCAGTAGTCGGTATAAAACCGGGAGTCGATCGGCGGCCGGTATCAGTCACTATAACTACAGCCGTCGACAGCGGTCCAATAATAATAAAAAGAACTATTAAAACGATCATATTTCCCAGTCGAACGACCGTATTTTACTGCGATATCGACGTTTCTGATCGCCAGCCAAACTCCGTCCGTATTCATTCGTCACGCATCTGCACCAGACGAAACATGCCTTCCAATAGCCACCAAACCGAACCCATCTCGCACGGGTGTCCGTTCGTGTCCAGCTACGACGGGAGCCGCGCAAAGTCCTCCTTCTCGTCATCGTCGTCGTCGTCTTCCAACGACGGCAGTAACACCTCGAACGGCATCAGCGACTTCGAGGACGATTCCAGTTGGTCGGGCGATTACGTTTGCGATGGCGGCAGTGGCGGCAGAAACCCGATCGGCGGTTCCTCGTCGTCTTCGGGCAGCGAAAAAAGGTCGGAATCCACGTACAAAGGGAACAAGTGGATCAAAGCGGTGTTGTCCATGGTGCAGAACGGCAGCGCCGACGGTAAAAAGCGCGGGAAAAGTTCATCGAAACCGGTCAAGTCCATATTGCGGCCGCTGACCACGTACCGCCACGTCATCGGTATGTCTGGACTCCCGTTAAAGGTGCCCGTATACCCTAAAATGATGTGAACTCGACAGACCCTTCTATCGTCGTACTCCCAACTTTGGAATCTCTTCGGTTATCGCACATTATCTGCCCTACGATCATCCCGTACCACAATAGCGACGTTGACGTCCGTCAGCACACCCGTAATCACCTGCGACTACATTTGCACAATAGTAACGACACTGCCGTTACCACTTCACCGCGGCCACCTGAGGGTAAACATCGGCTATCGATATAATGACATGAAAATTTCGTGACGCCGTCAATGTCGCGATTTTGATATCAACATACAGCGTCCATCCAATACAAGAAAACTTCATGACACATTACCTTATAATTGCAGTTATCAGATTGTAATTTAATGTCCACGAGTTAGTGTCTTTGAATTTGTTCTTAAAAAGTACTTCTTTTTATTTTATTATTATTTACGCATCGCATTGTTTCATAGAAAACAAATGTATAGCATTATTAATGATTTGTTTTACACGCGTTTTAGAAACACCTACTTACAATTATATTCATATAAGTAATATTTTACAAATTTAATATTATATACCGCATTTAAAATATCGTTCATGAAAAAAACCACGTTTTGGGTTTCCTATAGAAATTGATACTTTACTTGTGAATTTTAAGTAGATAAGTGCTTAATATTAAACCAAATATGTAACGGTATTTTTAATTTTATTAAAATAGGTACGTAATGTATTTTCGACCCCGTAATAGTAAATTTAATTTCTATATTATATAAATGTAGTGAGTAAATATCGATAGAAATATTACCAGGGATATAATTATTTATTATTTATTATCACAAGAGTTTTTGTTTACTCTGGATAGTTGAAAAATATGAATACCTATATGTAAGAGAGAGATTTATAATACTGAAATATGTGAAACATTATATAATAATTTTTAATCTATATACTTATAATATAATATAATATATTATATAGAGTGTAACCTATTATGTAACAATGTGTATTCATTGGCTTCCCATACAATTGTGTTTCATACGAATGAATAATTTGTAATAAATTAAATATAAATTATCATGTGAAAATAAACCTATACTGTATTCAAATTACTCAAATAAAAATACCATATTATGATGTACGTAAACAATGGTTGTCAAATATCTATGAAGGTAAAAAAAAAAAAAAAAATGATCATAATGATATATTTAACAGAACGCATTAATTACAATAGTTAAAGAATTAAAACCGTTTGTTCGATCCGAAGAAGGAAAAAGATATTTTTATACCCCATTGTGTAACTGTGTTTTCTCAAGACATACACCGTGGCGTAATTTAGTAATGTTAGTTGGGGGGGGGGCACATGAAATATTTATATATTTTACCTATAACTTACCTCCCGCAAAAAAATTTGGTCTCTATCATTTCAAAATCTCTCTACACAAGTACACAACCATTGTGATCTGTATGTATTAAAATAAATAATACCATAGTATTTAAATATTTATATTTATATTTAAACTTTAACTTTATTGATACCTAGGTACAGTTTCATCACAAATCACAATACAAGATCCACTACGAAGACGTAGGTGGCTTTGTTGTTTTAATCCTAATTCATTAAGTACTTCTCCAGGATCAATTTTAACATTGTTATGAACAGCCAACATAGCAAGACCACTTAATCGATTTTGCGGGATAAAAAAAAATTAAAGAATTATACTTAAATTTAATCCCTACCACAGAAAGTTTATGAAAAATAATGAATATATTTTAATTAAGATTCAAACCTCAGACACTGTGTTTCTTAAAATTTCAGAGTTTAAAATATACGTTGTGGACACTGATAAAGCGCATAGCATTTTTAAAAGAAAATAAATATTGGGGTAAATGTCTCTATTACAAATATCTAGTGTCTCGAGTTCTGATATTTGGTATTTTTTCAGATCAATTTCAAATTCATGTGTTTTTCAATTTCAATCGTCTCTAATATAAATAATGCAATTAATTTACATTGTCTATGATAGTTATTTAGTGATAAACTTGGCATGGCGATTCAGGTTTTTTTGTATTATTCCTATAAAATATACTGTAGTATCTATAAATATTAAATAGTTAAATAATAATATTTGTAGGAAATACAGTGAATTTCGTTTAATGTGATAACTGGTTTATAAGATCAACCGTTTATTGGAATAAAAAATTCAAATCCCAAACCAAAAATTACGGGTCTAGTTCGTGTGTAGTTTTTTGATTTTCCGTGTAGTTTTCTTGATAGTTGAAAAAATGTAGAAATAATAAGAAAGTTTACGGAAATAATGGTTTCATTATTTTAAATTTTGGATTATCGTTATTATTCTGTTATAATATTCGTAGGGGCTAGACATTTTGACAGAACACTTATCAACCAACATATTTGTCTTTTTGAGTTATTTATAAGCATTTTATGTTTGCGATTTTTAACATAGTTTTTATTTGGTAGTTACTATGTGAACATAATTGTTTGATCGAACAAAAATGATTAAAAATGTATCGGGAGGTTCATTATAAGTTGAAGAAATAGCTATTTATTTATTTTTCATATGACAATCGGCTTATGATAATAATTAATATTTCTAATAAAAAAAAAAATAAATAAATAAATGGAAAGACAGTAAGTAAATAACGTGATAAACATTTAAATATTTGAACTTTTGAGTATAACTGTAACTATTACAACGTTATAGCGTTGATGATAGCAGTAAACAAAAACTGTGAAATTCATTGTAATGATGCCTCTAGGCTAGTTAATCAAGTAACTGACTCCGTTCCAGCAAAAACAGATACGCTACGCTAAATATAGTATATATATATATATATATAAAATAGTTGAGCGTAATGTAGAAGTTTTTTTTATACATTAGTTTTAATATAAATTGAAAATCGTAAATATTACGGTCATTAAAATAGTTTATAAATAAACTTCGCTCAGAATCGTTTTTTGTTAGCTATGGCTTATGGTTGATTACAGATGTAAATTACATAAATTATGCATTCTACCTTCCCAACTTTCAATCTACTACAGTGGTACGCCACTTCTTCAATTGCCAACGTTTGAAATAAATTACTGATTACCTAATTTGGTAAATACTAACGAAAAATAATAAAAAATGAACAGGTACGGTAAAAATGATCGATTATAGGTAATGATTTTGATTATTTCATTGTAGTTCTTAAAATGAAAATAATTTTCATTCGAAACTTTCCGGTTTATATTTAAAATGAGAAATGCAAAGCATTTGTATTTCATTAATTCCAACGGATTAATTATCTTTATGTATTATACATTTTTAGATTCTGAGCGATGCGAGGAATGTATATTGGTTTTACTACGATGTTTGCTTATTACAAGTTTTTTCCTTGTCTGTTAACAAATTTTTTTATAAGAAATTATGCTCCAATCAAATAATGACAGGAGTGGAATTTTGTAGCATTTTAGATTTAGTTGGTGTATTATAGAAAAAATGTTTTGATTAACCGTCTACGGATTCATAATAATTGGGAAAAATCAGAAAAGAAATGTAGAAAAGTCGGAGAAGTTTCATTATGTTTTCGAATTTGTTATATTCACGATTATACTTAATTAGAAAAAAGAGCTGATACTGGGAATGGGAGCGGCCACAGTTGTAGATGAGAAGTTGGGAAGGTAGGATATATACGGTTATTTTATTTATATCTGTAAGCAACGATAAACCATTGCTTGACGAAAGGCGATTCCGAGCGCAGTTTGGTAATACATAATTTGAAATGCTGCAATTTTTTTTGCGATTTTCCTTTAAATTTGATTTCAAAACGCTTATTAAAAAAAAAAAGTCTTTCGATGATTTTGGAAATTTTAACACGTCTTGGTAAGTCCAATTTAAGAATTATTATCAAGTTTCAAATCTCTACGTGTATTTATAACCAAATTACAGTAAATAACTTCCAAAAATTAAAATTCCTTAAAAACTCAAAAGTGGGTCAATAGTTTTGTCAATGATACCGTATGAAAGTGAATTAAAAAGTCAATAACAAATGTAACCTGTGATTTTCGATAAAATCATTTTTTCTTATAGAAAACGTCGTCAGTGTTTTTATAAAACAATGAAATCGTGCAATTGTACATTTTCCTGTTATTTTCCACAAATGTGCTTTTATTTAAAAAATGGCTTCGAAAATGAAGGAATGACCTGTTTAAAGTACAATCTTAACAATTTGAGCTTTCAGAAAAGTTGCTACACGTAAAAATCAGAACAAGTTTACCAGGAAAAAATGTGTCCGCAGTCTAGAAAAAAAATAAACATCTTAGTAAAACCAATAGCTTCCTCACTACACTCGGAATCTAAAATCCTAGATTTTTAGAATCTGAAATTTTCACAGACCTCTTATATTGATATGTTTGAACATTCTGTCGATTTATTAGTTATTTATAGGCATTTGAAATTTTCGTTTCGTTTCGGTGTTAATAAACTTGTTTCGGCCGTACAGAAGAGTTTGGAAATTTTGCTCAAAGTTTATCATAAGTTGCACTTGAGCGATCAAACAAAAGAGTTGAGTGCTATGGTGTGATTATTTTTCGAAGCGTTTTTAATTCGAATATTGTCGAAAATCTTAAATACCACGGCATTTCCGAATATGTTTGACTGCACTTGGCTCAAAATCGTTTTTCAACAGTAATGGTTTATCGTTGCCTATAAATATAAATTAATGTGTATATTTCAGTACCCAGCCGAAGTATTTATTGTTACCTGTAAACCCGAATACACTGTACGGTATATTATATAATTATTTTACACGCTAAAAATGTGTTTCAGTATAAGAGTTTAAAATTTAATTTTGTGTTTTTGACCCCTGAAAAAGGTAAATAAATATGTATGAAGAAAACAGGGACAGAGAAAAAACTGTTGCAGTCCATTTTTTTTTCGATTTTTGATTTTATGTTTTGATTCGATAACACATTAAGAATAGTATTGAGTGTTGAAATTGATTAGGTGAAAAAATCTTTCGGTACGCTATTATTGAAGGGAAAATATTAATTATACTGGTAAAGAAAGATTGTAGTCATAATTTTGTTTTTACTCTACTGAAAAATGTACAGAAATGGATTACTGCCGTTTTTCCCCTACATCCTTTGTATGTTTAAATCTGCACAAATATTAAGCGCCGCCAATGACGTGGGTGAGTTCTTTCATAAAACATTTTTTTATACAGGCCGTGTTTTTTTTTTTTTTTTAATTTTTTTTTTATTGTGACATTTATCGTATTGTATTATTCTTAGTGTGTCAAATATAGTTTTGGTGATTCAAATCTCATTAATAAAAATCGATGTTGTATTAAAATCATTTTGAAATTAGTTATTGAATTGCGTTATTGCGTAACAGAAATTGAGGAGAGGAGAGAGAGAGAGAGAGAGAGAGAGAGAGAGACTTATTACGTAGTTTATTTTATAATAAGGGTTGTAACAGTAGTAGAGAGACGATATGCGTATTTCGTATGCAAGACGTGTCTTAAAATACGAATCTACTGTTTTAGCATCATTGACTATATTAATTATTACGCAAGTGGTTTTTTTTCCGCCAAATTTACCTCGAAAATTACGTTGTACTGTATTGTTTTATGCATAATATATTATTATATGATTTTCCCGGTACATTTGGATATTTTTAGTGGCTCCTTCTAGATCAAAATAGCTTAAACTCAGGAATTCGAGTTTTTTCGCGGGTTAATTGAATTTCGGTTGTGAGAGACGAGTATTTGCTTAACCTTTGTACACCCTTACAGATCTCTCAAATGAAGTCAGGGGAATGCAATTTTGCATATGTGTAGTGTCAGTAATCATTTATGTGCCTTTCGATATTTTCATTATTCGACTCCCCCTCTATCCTATACAGATGCCATTTTTTCACAAGAATTAGCGGGTTTTAAATATCTTTATAGACTCGTGAAAGGTTAGGTTTAAATGGTTAAAATCTGATTAAAATGTGTATATTATATAAAAATTATTGTTGTCAAACATCCCACTCCCGACCATACTGTCCAGTTCTATTTTAGAAAAAAATCTTCAGAACTACTTTACCTGTTTCGATAGACATTTTTCGTTTAATTCCTTAACATTATAAAACTAAAAAAAACCATGAAATATTGTGACGGCAACAAGTCAGCTGAGTGAAAATACGACTGTAGCAACTTTATTAATTATTTATGTACGACAAATTGAAACTAACGAACAAAACATTATTGTAAAACGAATCGAAAATCAGAAACCCCAGCGGGACGCCATTCCCACGTTTTCAATAGGATTTTCGCTACAGTCAATGTACACCCGTTATTATCGGTTACCTACCATGAATCCGGACGATATTTAAAATTAATGCGTTTTGATGTTATTTATGTATAGGTTTAGGTGTATAAATCTCAATTGGGCCCGTAAATACGCTCAATAGTATTGAATATTTTAAAGTCGCGGTTGGATTTTCATTAGCTTAAGTGTTTTTACTAAATCCTCTTCAAAAAGAATTGTTTACGAAAAGACAACTACGCGGCTTTGTAATATCAATCGCATTGATTATTACCGAAACTTGTTTTTTCGCGTCTTTCGTGTTGAGAAGAGCAGTGCGCTCACATAAAACATAATAACAAAATAAGACGTCCTAGGATAACGAGGACGGGCGCAGCCACTGTTGTAGATAATTTAATGTACACCCGTAAGCAACGATAAACCATTGCTTACAATAAAATGATTCTGAGCGTAGTTCAAGTGATAGTCATGTTTTGTCAACAATACATATGACATAATATTATAATAAAAAAATTAAATAGGCTTTATATATTTTCTTTAATAATATTTGTTTAGTGTTGTACCGTGTTTTCTCATGTTTCACATTTCCTGGGAAAAATCTTAGGAAAACCAAAAAATGACCTCTTTGAAGTACCTCCCTAATGAAAAATCTTCTTAGAAACATTGCTATCATTATAAATTGGAGCAAAATTGCTAGTAGGAAAGTTCTGCACAGAAAAAAAGAAGGCCATAATATATTTTAATTAATACCTATATTTCTTATATTTTCACGTTTTTTTTTTTCGGTTTTTCAAATTTGATGAGAAAACTCTTGAGAAAATTGAAAAATTATCTATGAATTTACCAAGTAGATAAAAGACTATCAGAAAAAGTGCTACATTTATACATCGGAGCAAGTTTTCTAGAATAAAAGTGGGATATAGTATAAAAATAAAAATTAAAGTACAATTTAAACAACTTGAGCGTTTAGAAAAGTTGCTACACGTAAAGATCGGAACAAGTTTACTTGAAAAAAACGTGTCTACAGTCTAGTACAAAGGAGAAGAAAAAAACCAGCATTGTAAAACCAATAGCTCCCTCGTCACACTCGTAATCTAAAAATCGTATTTAGAATATTTAGGTATTTGGTTATTTTTTTACTGAAACATTTAGAATAGTATTACAATAAAAAGTAGTCAAATACTTTTATTCGAGTACTTAATATTATTGCATAATGTTATTAGCGTGTTCGTTACCTCCGAGAATACCAAATTATAGATTTTCAAGGGTAAGTCGAAAAAATAAAAACGTTACATAGTTAAAAAGGCCTTTAGTTGGTTTTTATTATTCATTTTTTACAAAATATTACAACATTTTATTATACATAGGTACAGAACAATGTGAAATCGAAGGGAAAACGCATTCGTGTTGCGAAGAGCGTTGAGTGCTTGAAACTTGTGCCGTTCAGAACAGATATTCCTCGACCAGTGGGCCCGCGTACGCCGGTGCGTACGACGGCGCGTACACCTGCGGGTAGCTCAAGTAGGCCGCGGACGGGACGACGGCCGGGGCGACGGCAATGCCGTTGTAGTTCCTGGCCACGTACTGCGAGCTGTAAGCGGTGACCACCGGCGCCGGGGCTGGGGCGGCGGCGACCACTGCGGCGGCGGGCGCCACCAACGGAGCCGATAGGGCTAGTGGCACTCCTGACGGTGCGGGCGCGGCGGCGGACAGGACGGCGAGACTGCAAGCGACCAGCGCTACGAACTGCGGGTTTAACAACGTCATATTATCAGTATTATGGTATTTATTTTACCGTGTGGAGGCGAACATAATTCTGTTATTAATACAAACAGTATTGTTGTTAAACTAACGCGAAACGCAGACAGTGCGCAAATACGAAAATATACACAAATATTTTAATACAGTTTCGTCCATTTGTTTGCTCGATGAATCCGCCGTAGAATAATTGCGATCGGGCGTGACCGTATCATGCGGCGCGGAAACAAATAGGCGAATAGGGAAAAAAATTAAGTCACATAATAGGCTCCGATCGACTGTAAATTATACGCTAAACCGGATCCCTGTACCCCCGGGCAGGACGGCCGAAACAGCGACGAAACAATAAAACCGAAACGTAATCAGAACGACCGTGCCATTCGGGACAGACGACCGGAGTGGTGCGGCCGAATATTTCGCGAGAAACGGAAGGGCCAGTTTCGCAGTCGATAGAGTAATGGAGAAGAACAAAAGACGGACACGCTTCGCGCGACGGACGGGTCACTGTGCGGAGTCGGGAAGGTCTAGACGGGAATTTAATGTATAACCGTACGTAAGTATTGACGTTTGTTAACGAAGCAAGCGGAGTTCAGTTGTACATGTGTCAAACAGCCGTAATAATTGCGATTTACAAAACAATACATTTCGTACATTTTCCGGTTTTTTGTACGTTTTTTCGGTAAATCAAAAAAACCCGTCTCGTTAATGTACCGCCCCCCATTCGCGGATTACACATTCAGAAAAAAAAACGGTTCACTTGAAAGTCCGAGAAAAATGATGAATGCAAACGCCGCACCGACGATGACGGTTAGAGGATTTTAAAAAAATACGGGCGGGGGAGTGGGAGAGGTAACGGTTGTTGAACCGACAAACGCCTCGGTTCGTTCGACGACCGAGGGACGCCGACAGAAACGGCCGAACGGTTGACAATTGTACCGTACGGGTTACCGTGTAGCGTCACTGTCGGGCGTTCGCAATGTGCGCGAAGGGACTGCAACACGTTTACGTTAGGCGTCGTTTTCGCCGGAAACGCCGTACGCTGTCCGACATTAGCCGGCAAGGTGTGAAACCGCGGAACGCCATTCGCCGCGCGGTTAAACATTTTCGCGTCACACGCGTCTGGCACGATGGCGCGTACCGCGTGCTGTGCAGGAGATCGCGGTGTACAGTTACGAGCGCGCGTCGCACCGACGCGAACGCCCGGACGGCCGCGCGTTGTTTTGTCAGAAATAACGTGTGCCGCTCATACACAATACCGCGGGGCGCGCGTGACCGGCGCGATATCGACATTAACAAATAACGTCCCGAAAACCCGCGGTTTCGAATTACCCGTTTAGTGCACGAACAACGACCGAGAGGAAAAAAAAAACAAAAAAAAAAACAAAACAACAACCACTCACCACAACGTTGGAGTTCATTTTCGTCGGGTATTGTTGTTTGGCTGTGACGGCGGTATGAACGGTGCAGACGAGTCTGAGATGCGCGCGCGACCGGTGTAACAACGAATGTTGACGGCCGACTGGTCCCGGACCGCAGTATTTATGGGCCACTGATTGTACGATTGTCGCCGGACGCATATCAATCGATCGCACGTGATCGGATGTCGTGTTTAACACCCCCCCCCCCCCA